>KK502851.1:107496-134045 GCA_000688735.1 Glossina austeni | reverse complement strand
TCTCTTTCTTATTCAATAGCCACATCACCCACGTAAAGGGCACACAAGGTTGGAAAGATATGATCAAAGCGTCTCCACATTTAACTGCGGAGGTATCGCAGACGTTCTCGCAACAATAACTGGCTGCACTACGAAGAAAACTTGCAGATCAACTGAAATAATTGCCGTGGGTTCACGACGAATCATTACTTACACTTAACTATAGACGACAATAAAAATTTTTTAATATGTACACTAAACTAAAAATATAGAATATTATGAAAGGAATTTCTGTTACGATGAAATAAATCGAAAGATTGCTGTGTGCCGTCATGTTTTAATAATTGTTAATGCGCAGGACCAAGGGTGGTCGGATTTACCGGATAGACCGTTGCAGGAAAACTTGATACTACAGTTGTGCTAAACAAGAACGCGTCGAAAACTTGCTTTGCCGCCGTCAACCAATGCTCTCTCCACACATTTTGTCTACGGATTATGTATGCATTCAAATCTCTGTGGCCATCGCACATTTTTGATGGTGGAAGGCATTACTTTGTGAACGAGTCACTTGTACCTTTTCTGGGTACCATGTTTGTGATCAATGTTTGTTTTTCTCTTTCCTCAAAATGTGCGTACTTCTACATCATGTTTCATCACAGAAAATGGAGACTGCTCCGTTATTCTACAAGGAAGCTGAATTAATGTATTTGCGAGAGGACGTACTGCGGCCGTATTCCAAAGACACCTCTTCGCTTCTCTTTCAACAAAGACCGATCCAAGTTATATTTATAGCAGCGAAAATATGTCACAGACTGTAAAAAGTATTGATTTTATTATTTACTCCCTTCAAGGATTATGTCGCTGCCTTCGTTTCAAGTCCCTTCAATATCTAAATTTGCCAAAGTTGAAATTGTGTTCTTCAAGATAATGGTATGATTAGACAGGAAGCTAATGATTCAGAATGCTTTTTATTATAAGTACATAACACGTGAAGTTTTATTGTACACGCACACACATGCATGATATTAAATTAGAAGAGTTTTCAGTGACATTCTATATAGGATTTTTAATCGCTTTCCAAAACATCCATTAACGGGTTTCTCCTCCATAATTGCATCATACGTATAGTTGCTACCATATCTTTAACATTTAACTTTGACTCGTCTGCCAAAGCCCTTCGCAAATGGCGTAGAACGTGCTGTGCATAGCGATCGCGCAAGTGATAACAATGATGTGCTTTTTCAATATAAACAGTTTTCTCTTCCATCGTCATTTCATCCCAACGTTTGGCAGCTTCCGCCGTAGTACTCCATATGGATCGCGAACGATCCCGAACAGTTGTGCGGTAAGCATTTAAATAATGGAGAAAGGGATTACGACTCTGTATCTCATCTTTTGTTTGTCCCTTTGCCCGTTGTTTGCTTTTCGTCGAAGACGATTCCTTATTAATTTTGAAATATCTGCGGAATTTTTCCATCAGTTTTATTAGCGAAGAAGAATTTCTATTCAACACAACTTCTGAATTTTGAATAAATTGAGAGAATTTCGATTTTTTCCAATTAAACACAAAATTGTGATTTAAAGATGATTGATACCTACTATGAGTCATTCGAGAGCAAGTGTATTTTAATACAAACGCAGTGAGTGCTTGAATCGATTTCATCTGGTTTCCATGCCCTACATCACTTATGATATAAGGATACATTAAGGTTGTGCGGAGGTATGCAACACCCAGAAGACCTTTTGTGATATCGATCGGTTTAAGCTTCTTTGCACGTCTGCTCGCCTTGTTTTCTTGTGTTCAATCTACAGACCTACAGACATTTTTAAAGATATTTTGATGAAATTCGATACACCGACGTGTTTCGTCCTAACGACGAACGCTATTAGAAATGTTTCGGATCGGGTCATTTATTCGACCACTTCCCCTGTACCGCCTTATTTTGAAAACTCGTCATATATTGGGTAAAGTAGCGTAGGGTATTTAATGGTGGGCCATTAATCCACTGTAGTATTCCTACTTGTTTTGTCATGTTTTTCAAAATATTATCGGTCGTTGTATCTCACATATAAGGATGAATCCCTCCTTAAAATATTAGAACTATTTCTTGAAACGATTCGTTTTGAAAATCGTAAAAATAACTTTTGAGAATGTTTCGGCAATTAATCGTTAAAACTTTATTTTTGCACGCTTAAGTATGTACGATAAATTTGCTTATTATTGAAGCCGCCAAAAATATGCGTTGGGCTCTTTAATTATGGACGACGAAATGGATAAGTTTGACCTTCAAATGTATATTTTAGAAAACATTAAAGAGAAAATTGCCGAAAAAAATCGACAGTACTATCATTCACAGTAGTCGCATATTAATCCTAATCTCGTTTCACACCTATATTCAATCAGCGTCGGGAAAACCAAGATCAAAAGATTTACAAGAATCCGACTTGGGCAAACCATTGCAACGCATCATGACACGTATGAGCCGATTCTAATTTTTCTACAATATCTTTGTGCTCACTTACCGGAATGATTACAAGCAATGTAAGTTGGTATCATGGCATATAAAACATATAATAATCTTCTATACAATGAGAACCATCCGGCTTTAGCTTTCACTTAGGATGTTTTATCACACAAGTCTTCTCTTTCCTTTCTTAAAATGTTTGCTAACAAACTCAATAATTACAGCATTCTAAGGACTGATACATAGTTTATTCGAAATTCGTTTCGGAACACAATATTTTCAGCCAGTAAGCAATTACTCACCGGTGAGAAAATCACGCTCGCGGTCACTCCTGCAGAAACATTGTTACTCGAACTTTGTTAACACCAAATGGAAGCATTTTTCATTCATCTTTGCTGATGGATCGAAATATGACATTATAGGTAGCGGTCTCTGGTTTTCACATATTAACATGGAAGCTTATTTCTCAGATCA
The DNA here is from genome assembly GCA_000688735.1 of Glossina austeni. NCBI lineage: Eukaryota > Metazoa > Arthropoda > Insecta > Diptera > Glossinidae > Glossina > Glossina austeni. The sequence continues at coordinate 131,127 of KK502851.1, read as the reverse complement.
TCCATGCAGTTTTCTTATTTCTAAATGTTACTGCAGATAATATTGCATACTAATGATTGGGTGCTGATATAAGTCGATTTGAGGGCAAACGACAAAAAGTACTCAGTCTCTTCTTGGTAGCAGTGCTGGAATAATTCAATTTTTCCATTCCATTCCATTTATATACTTTATTTCCGCTAGTAAATTATAACACCTTGGTTTATCAATTGCGGTCTCAGACGTGACCTCATTTTCCTTATTAACAGGTTAATGTTTAGTCACACGAGATGCAATGATCACCTATTCAAAATCAACGCAGTGAATAGCTCCTTATGCGCATGTGGGGTTTTACGAGATCCTGATCTTATTCTATTTGTCTGCCCGAATGTTGCCACTTCCATTCGCCATTGCATCCTTCGCAAATCGCTTATATGTGGTTTTCACGATCGCACCGTTTTTGACATTTTACATTTGCGCAATTTAGCGGCTTACTCTCTTTCTCTTCTTTTAGAACTTGTCATCAATATATATAAATTTTCACAGTTAAATTGTGAACCTGCATAAATATATTTATCTCAATTTAGCTCATAGCTTATACTTTCCGCCTCTTTGTCCATTAGGTTGGAAATATTTCGTAGCTGTGTAGTAAGATGAAAAATTAAAATTACTACGGTTCGGGTTTTGGTGAATATAGGTGACATTTTCCAGTTTGGCCGGGTTAAAGTTTCAAATTTGGGTGTTTTTCCATACCCATTTTTTACCAGTCTTTGTTAGTTAACTAAGTACGAATTTACCATCACATCCTTGAATTACGGCCATTGATCTTTCCACCCGTTTCTCTATTCCTCTTCAAAGATGATTTTGCATCTTTGAAGCTCATTGATGTGGATTGATCAAAGAAACGATTGACCTTGATATAGTAATCAGGTTTTTCTATAATTTTTGTTAGCGAAGAATTTATTTGTGCACAATTTTTAGACTAAAATTTGTGTGTGTCAGATTTCCCAAATAAGCAAACAATTCTATGCCTATGGTACTTATGAAAAGTCGGTCAAAAGTATTCTTGTTCCTTAAGCAATCACCTAATTCTTTTTTACACGATAGATCCGGTCCTAAAAAAGGCATGTAGAAAAATTCCTGTAAAAAAACATATTGGTTAAAATAGAAGATTGGTTGTAGATCTAAAAAACCAATTGAAGAGTAGGAACGTTATAGTCGAACATGGCGGACCATTAAATACCTACCACCTACACCATATTTTCTAACGTAATTCTTATTTTTATTTTAGAACACAAAAATCATATCTTATTTCTATATAAAGGTATATTGTTCATGTGCGTATTTATGGAGAGTCGAACCCAAAACGTAACCTAATGTAGCACAAGTTTTATCCTTACATAGGGCAGGACCTAAAAATACGCGTAGATGGTCTACATTTTGTAGAGTTTATTTTTATATAAAATTACTGTACAAATCAATTTTCATGAACATATATTAAAACTTCGATATTTCTGCTTTATAAAGAATCAATTTTCGTGAAACTTCTTATTAGGATAGGTTCCAAGAAAATTGGCCAAGATGGTCCAAATTTAGCGCAGTTAATTTTTTATGTTAAATTATTATTGTGATACAATTTTCAATGCTTCACTATGAAGCATTTGTGGTATGAACTTCAGTTTTCGTTATACGAGACGTCCATAGTTTTCATACCCATTTAGAGTACCGTAATACTACTATTTGGCCACGTTTGCTGATAATTTTTGAAAATGACAATTTTTTCCATATAACGACTTTTCAGAATAGGATGTTGGGGATGATGGGGAGTGGTCGAACAAGTCGAGCGCTCAGAACCATTTTTAATAGCTTTTGTCCTTGGGTTAAAACACGTCACTGTACCACATTTCATCAAAATATCTCAAGAATTACGATCGGTAGCTTGAACGCAAATTTACATGGACAGACATCAAACGGACAGACAGGCTTACATCAATTCAGATTACGATCTTAAGCCCTTCTGCTTGTTACATATGTCCACACTAACTTAATATAGCCTGTGCTACAAATGGTGTACGGCAAAAAAACCTTTTTATTAAAACTGAAAACATATAAAAGAAACAAGAAACAGCGCTGTACTTTCAGAGCTGCCAGCTCACACACAACCGCCATACTATGCTCGAAGACATTTACTCCAAGTAATCTATTGTCAATGAGACATCTTCCACCATTTTTCATCTACGTTTATCTGTGAAGTTCGTCGTTGGTAACTTTGACAAACACGCACTTTCCAAGTAATCAATATGAATTTACTCATGTGCAGTTCCTGCTTTCTCTTCAAAAACTTAGTTTATTAAATACTACACAAACTTTCAATTTAATTTTCGTAAAACTTCTTCCTCTTGAAAAACAGTAATTTTTTATATAATTTCCTTGCTATAGGCGCTATGTAGATGCAATAGAATCCGTTCAAAAGAAATTATTGTTGTTTGTTCTTACGAATTTGGGCTGGGAGACGCTTGTCTCCTTGCCTCCTTACGAAGGTAGATTGATTTGATTGATGAAGGTAGATAGATTCATCTTTCGTGTTTCCTTTTTAAGTTAATAAATTGTACTATCGATTCGACGACGTTACTTGGAGAGGTAAACTTCAATATTCCAACTGTTCCTCTAGGAACTTTACTTTCCCAACAACTTGGCCCATGGCCAAGCTTTTGCATGTTTGCAATGGCTTGAAGATTCACCTGTAACAAGGATTTACGGCTCTGATTTAGATGTGTACTGTAGTGGAAACACAATAAATTTAATGATAAATTGACGTTTATTAACTTTACTTTAACTCAGACTCTCTCAGTTGACTCTGAGTCAACTAAACTGTGGTGAGTGTCTTATATAATAAATTATTATGCCAACTTAAGCAATATAGTAGTTTTAAACTAGGCTATTACTAAAGTTATATTTAATGTGGGTTATCTTAACATTATGTGGAAATGTATGAAAGTGTAAACTTAGCATAAATGATTCATAAGCGGGTAGATTACGATAAATCGATAATGCTACAGTACATTCTTTTTTTTTTCTGTGTTTATTTATACATGAATTTTGTTCTTCTTATTATTTTATTTTTCTTTGGGTTTCTTGACATACTTTTTAATCGTTATTGATAACACTTAGCATAAGATTTATTTCTAGGAGCTATTTAAATTCAGATGTTTATGTTAGCTGAATTTCATGTGTAAATAAAAAAAATAAATAAATAAATAAAAGATACAACATTTTTAGATGAATGCATACAACTTTATATATTAATTTAACGTGTTTAACTTCGTAGTATATATTTCCTGGCATCAAATATACATTGCAGCCATATATACATATCTTACAGTTGAAGGCTTAAATAACGTATTTCAAGAGAAGATCATTACTCAAAAGCACAGCAAAGTTAACAGCACCGTTTAGAAAGTAAAGAGATTTTAGCATATTTTTCGGCTTAAAATACTAACACGCCAGCTTAGTTCTAAATATTAAACTATGCCGTCAATCAGAAAAGTGGGCATATAAGGTAAAAGTAAATAGTACACGCCATCTTTAGGCTTAAAGTATTCAAAAACAAAACACAAGTCCAATTACACATTCTATTCCACTCGATGTTCGTAGTGCGTAGTCTTATGGGTACATAGGCGGGTACAAACTTCAGTAAATGTGCTCATTTCAGTTCTTTTACTCTCTCTCTTACGGTCTTTCATATCATTTGTTGGATGTTGGTTGTCTTGAGATAGTGCTCAATAATTTTGCTGCGCAAATGTTGCTACCGGCATGTATCGTCTTATATATGTAATATTTTTGTGAATACCCTCTCTTATTGCTGCCAAATTAGACAAGGAAAAAATAATCCATGTTTACAATCAGACTTTTTATCTAAGCTAAACACTTATTTTGGCGCGTAATAGCATTCACATACTTTTGTTGATCGCTAGTGCTCTGGAAAAAATTAAAGTGTTAGGATTGCCAACACTTTATGACAAGGTAACGGTATTTAATACCGAGCAGCCTGACTACACTGCGATCGGTGTTAAGGAATTTTGATTGATTTTATTAGAATTAAAATTTTGTTGTGTGTAAAAAGGCAGCTTGAGTTACGTACGTATGATGTTTTTGTGTACTTTTTAGATCACAATGATGTGCAGATGAGAACATGAAGCACGCTTTACACACATATCATCCAACGCGCAGAATGAAGCTTTATAGGCCGTGCGAAGTATGTACATTCTTGATCACTCTCGAATTCTGAATAAATTTAAGCATGTCCGTCTGTCCATCAGTTGTAAATATTCTCCTGCTCGCAAAAATAAAGTTATCTTCCACGAACTTGGAAGTCCTTGCACAAAGCTTGGCATTGAAAATCGGCCAAATCGGTCGAAGGACACACCACGAAACTGGAAATACCTCTATTTTTCAAAAGGAATAAGAAACTGGTTTTCTGCTTATTACTCATGAAACGCAACAGATAAATTTACGAAAATTTGAACGTATTCTCTATGGCGATGCCGTATTGTCTATATGAAAATAGACAGAATTAACCAACTACGCCTATCCAATGTTATAGTATAACAAAATTTCATTTTTTTCGATAACTTTATAACGTCCGAAAGCAATCTTCAAAAACCCCACACTTATTCCAATTGGGCAATTTTAAAATCGGACTGCACGTCACCATGTTCGCCTGTTTCTCTTTCCACCTGTCCACCTGTCTTTCTTCTACGGTAAACTTTCTCCCGCTTAACAAAAACCGTGAATGCATTTTCTTTCGATATTTTTTCTTTGTACTCATACAGCGCAACAGATCACTATATAAATTTTCACGTTTATTCTGGAAATAGAAAGAATCAGCCGCGTCCAATCAATGTTAGAGAGTATGAAAATGTTGTTCGTTTCCTTCTTTTTAGGATAACGGTGATGGGTATAAAAGATTCAGTCACGACCAAATATTATTTTCTTATTTGCTTTACATATAAAATAGGATTTCATTAGAAGCAAAAATATTCAAAAAACACAAAATTTGCTGATTTGTGCAAGAGTTCTAACTTGGGAGTTTTCAATTCACATATACAATCGAACTATCTACTTACTTATTTTTCTTGGCACTATATACCGTTACTTTCCGTATGATCTTGGTCAACTTCAAAATTGCGGCTTTTTTCCAAGTTTCTTGGCAACCAAAATGTGCACGGGGTGTTATTATAGGGGAATGCGTGACTGTGCTTATTTTCTTTACGTTTGATAAAAATTAAAGCTGGCAATTCCTGATAAGTTTTCTTTCCTTATTAGAAGCTTGCGTGATCATTACCTTTTAAAAGAATATCACAGGGTTAGATTTTCTTTCCCATTTTCATTGGCTGAAATTTTTAATTACAACAAATTGAATAAAATAAAAAATAAAAACTAAGTCACAATAATAGTAAAGAAAAAATAAAGAAAATTGAACTCATAATAAAAGAAAGAAGTCTACAAGTTATCGGAAAGTCATAGGCCTCCCTTCAAACAAAAAATAAGAGAAAAAATTCCGTTATTCCTTTAATTGTTCTCCTCCAAGGTCAGATATTATTTCCAAGCAAAAACTTCAAGTAGTTATTAAATTACATTCCAATGGCGTCGTCAACAGCTATTAAGATTGGAGTCAAAGCGAGCGGTCATACAAAGGTGAATAGAGAGAGAGAGAGCCTAAGCCATTATCAAAACACTTGAGTGTTAGTTAAATTTTCATTACTAATGTTTACATTGCTTTCCATTCGAGGTGAAAGTGCATAAATACCGTTATCCGTGGACTATAGACAACTTTAGCTTTTGTCATAGGAGAGGAGTAAATTCGCCAGTCTTTACAACTGGTGCTAACGATGAAACAGAATGGTAAGGCGACATGTCAATGCTTTTTCGATTTATTTCTAAAATATTTATTATACTAATTCTCACATATTCAGGCATCTTGCGCTAATACCTTGTGCACCCTGTCGTACATTTTATATGAAGGTTTATTTATATATGAAATCCAGCACAAAGGAAGTAATTGACGCCAAAGTTAAGTTTAATCTATTGAATTCAATAGGAGAAATAGTCTTCGTAACTGAAGAAAGGTATTAACGCCTTTTTTCTTTAATAAATGAATAAAAGTAATGTAATTGCTTTTTATATTTTTATATTTCATTTTGCAGTTCTCACACTTTCACTGTAGAAACACCCTCTACCTTTATTAATGTACATGAAGACTCTATTTTAAAAGAAAACGATGGGTTGCTTATTGGAGATAAACTAGTAATTACTTGTATGATTGACGAGCAGTATATAGTTAATAGCGCTGCGCATTTGATAGTAGGGAAATATGAAGAAGACGAAGACAAGTTAAGCTTAGATTTAGGAAATTTACTCGAAAATGAAAAGTTTAGCGACGTTACATTGGCCGTGGATGGCCATGAAATTCGGGCTCATAAAAATATACTGGCCGGTAAGTTAAAAAATTGAAATTGAATTAAAAAATTATTTCGTTTAAAACTACGTCTACTCCAGAAAGTAGATTAAAGAAGCTGAAGAAGAAAGAGAAGAACGAATTATTGAAAATTTTATTTCACCTTCCGTGTTGAATATTCTTATAGAGCAGACGATCGTGAAAAGTTTTTCATATGCACACATATCTTATAGAGTAGATGATCTAGAAATGTTTTGCGTATGCACCCATAGTCCTTAATGTAAAGTATAAAGCTTTTCGGAAATTATTTTGTGAAATATGGCCTCGTCTGATTGATTATGCCAACTAAATGTATCGAAATGGGATCATAAAGCTTTTATTTAGAAAAGCATGTTTGATCCATAGCGTCATCCCAAGTAATTCTCTTTCTCAGAAAAGTCCAAATTGCAAATATTTGTCAAGGCTTTCTGAACTTGCTTTTAATTTTTAACATCCCCATCTACGTATGAAAGATTCTATTAAACATTTTTTTAGTCAGCTTAAAATTCTGATTCGATTCGAGTCTTCACTCAAATTTGTGTGGCACAAAATTAAAGGTGACGCGCAAATTAAGTTTCAGAACGGAGGTGATCCAACTACAATTACTGTATCAATCTCAGGAGGTATAACTTGCAAACCTGTAGGTGATATTCAATTTAATATAACAAAAATATTTCTTAATGTATTTAGAAACCTGCCTTCATTTCCACTAAAATTCTTATCTGATTCATAGCTCACAAGTTTTTTTTATCTTTTGAAAGCTCGCAGCCGCGTGTTTGCAGCGATGTTTGAGCACGAAATGGAAGAGCGCCAACTTAATCGTGTTGTCATAACCGATGTCAACCATATAGTATTAAAAGAGATGCTAACGTACATATACACGGGCAAAATATCTAATTTAAATATCATTGCACTCGATTTGCTAGCAGCGGCCGACAAGGTAATAGTAATTAAATTAAGTTTTCTTTCTTGATTCTTATCAAAATATTAGAACTTCTCCTCTTCCGCAGTACGCTTTAGGAAGTCTTAAAATATTGTGTGAAAATGCACTGTATGTTAATCCTACGGTAGAAAATGCTGGCGAGACTCTAATACTGGCTGATTTACATAAAGCGCATCAGCTGAAGGCAAAAATTATAACGTTCATCAAAGCGTAAGTACTTTACGATTTAAGTCTTTCATGAGAAAGAGTCTCATCAATATGATGAAGCACCAATCGTTCCTCTTTAGGTTGTACAGTATTTTGCTTTGGAGTTTTGCGTCTGCTCTTGTGTCATGCATGCCTTTTTTATCAGTGGAACAAAGTGAGATTCGATTTTTTTTTTATTTGATGATAGGAAGGAGTCATCTGCTTTCCAAGTTTGTTTAGCTTCGACACTTTGAAAATGATAAACAAGAACCTGGATGGTGCCTCATTAAACCAAAAGAATATTCTTTCGTCTGCTGAAGACTTAACGCTTTAAAAAAGCGGTGACTTCTCAAGAGTCTTATTTTTCTCCTAATGTTCTTAGCGTTCGCCTAAAACAACCCATTTTCATTTCGTCTTGTACGATTGTTTAGTTCTGGAACTTTGAGAATGACGAAGAAGAACATAGATGGTGCCTCATTAAAACAAAAGAATATTCTTTCGTCTGTTGAAGACTTAACGCTTTAAAAAAGCGGTCACTTGTAAAGCGTCCTATTTTTCTCTTTATGTTCTTAGCGTTCGCCCAAAATGACCCATTTTCAATTCGTGTTGTACGATTGTTCTTCTTACGGATTTTCCGAACTTTGTCTTCAACAACTCTATTCTTCTTGCGGCTGATCATCGCACGGGGACCTTTCGATGCGTAAATTCCGGCACAAAGTTAAGAAAAATTCGAACATGAAAAATTATGTTATTATTATTACACCCACAACTGAAGAAGGAGGTTGTACTGATTTTGTTTTTTTCTAAGAGCCTATGGAGAATATATACTCTTGATCAGCGTGAATCGTATCAAGCGTATACTCTTGACACGGCGTGATTAAGCCGTGTCTATCCGTCTGCGTGCCTTCGGTGTGTGTTGTTGGCACTCATCTGGTTGCAAAGATGAAGATATCGACTTTATAATATTTTTTTTTTTTTTTTTTTTTGGGTTGTTGAGGATTAAGCCAATAGATTTGTGGCTTATATGTCCGAAGTGCAATACTTTACTGACTTTATAATATTTGGTAGAAATATTGAAGCACAAGTCCGTTTTTCTTAACAAAAATTTGTGGATTTTTACGCGTTACTCAAAAATTATAAAACTTAGAAACCTGACAATTTCTACGTTTAGTTTACGGAACACTCTACTCTTTACGTGCAAAAGTGAAAAAAATCGGCCATGCCCACAAAAAGTGGCTAAATTTTCCATTTCTCACTTTTTTCAAGGTTTTATGCTTATTAATCATAACGCGAAGAAGACAAAATGGTTAAAATTATTTTGTACATTCTTCAAATGAAGATTCATTATCTACCTGAAAATGGGTTAATTCCAAAATGATATAGACACCGCGATTTGCTGGATTACTTTGTTTTTATTAATAACAGTGATATGGGTATCAAACAAAAGCATTTGGAGAGTAGAATGCGAAAAGCATAGTGGTGAGTAAGCGAGATTCGGGCCCTGCCGGATGTAACTTTCTTACTTGTTATTATGAGCGCTACCAACTAAGTATATATTTTTTTTAGGAAAGATTAGATGATTAATCTTCAAATATTACAAAGGTTTTAGTGCTCAGGAAATACGTTTATGTTGGACCATGGGATTTGGTCCACAATCTAATTGTCTAATATGATGTCGAAGCTTACTTTGTTCCACGACTGAAATTAACAAAACTAAATTCCCATAAATGTCGGAATATTACATTCTACGGCGCAATCGAAGATATACGACGGTAATAGAGAAAAGGATCAGAATATTTGCTTATGCTATTTTCAATGAAGAAATTGATGAATAGAAGATGAATACATCGCAAAATGAATTATGGCCAGAGGATCGCCAATGAACCTCTCAGGTCATGTGTACAATTTTAATTTGAAATTTACTAACCTCACTGGGCATTTTCCGCCACGATTAGCTTTTGGTTACGAAAATCAGTTTAAAAATTCCTCGCTCATTGATCATCAATTGATTGCTTCTTTATTAGGTCTAAAATATGTACAATTTCTTAGACCTACAATCCTCATAAATTACGCTTACTTTAACAAAAGTAATTTGAAAAATAAACAAATTTCATGTGAAAGCCATAATTACAATATGAGGCGTGTGCTCAAATTTGACGCTTTATAAGGTTCGATGCACAACTGCTGTCATAAACTGCAATTTTTAACCGAAGTGAAAATAGCGCATCAAGACAAACCCCATGTTCAAGAGCTGCGTCTTCGCTAAAAATGTCTTTGCTAAGTTACGATTTATGCGAAATAAAAACGAACAAGTAAAATAAGTATTAATAGTAAACAAAGTCAGCAAGGACGCACATGTAAAACAAACCAGGCCTCCAACTGCGACCACAAACCCAAAAAAGCGAAGTTATTGTTAATAAATCTCATGCAAAATTACAGTCCAAACGCTGAAAGAATGCAATGTTGTCCATACCGTTTTACAACTATTTTGAGAGATATTACGCAACTACAGATTTTTTATGAAGCCTAATATGTCCTCTCCATATACTAAATTCACTAAAAGCAAAATGTTTCAATAATGTTGCTACTGAAATGTTCGATCTTATATACTGTGAGGACGTCTGTATGATGGCCGAAAACCAGACTCCACGACAAAAAAATGTTGTTTTCTCGGGACGTTTCGTTCGCAGCTTACGCTTCGGTTTACAAATGTCAAGGAAAAAGAAGTTGTTTTCTACCGTGTAATTTTAACTAAATCTCTCAAGAGCGACTTTTAAGTTTACTGCAAGTAGAGAATAATCTTAATTTTACGTAGACGTCGTGCTCCGTTAGCTGTCGGGAGTAGAAGAGAAAACAAAACCTCGCCACTGTCGGCCCCTTGACTCGGACGACAGTGGAACTCACCTCTCTTTTGCCAACCTTACCATATCCCAATCAGAAATCCACTGCTTCCCTAAACCCGTCGTTTGTCATGTCAACTTAATACAGCAATTAAATCTTAACACACTTTCCTCCGCAAAAAGGACAAGTGAGGTCAGAACGAAGGACGACTTTGACTCCTCACAATACATAATGTTTTTGTCCTTGTTCAACATGTATATATAAGATTACGGGCATACGTTTGCGATAGTGTAGTGTTTTGAATAAAACTGTAAACGGGAATAAACGTTATGTATAAAAAATAGACCATTGCGCTAGCAACACTTGCGCAGCAAAATTATTGAGTACTTCAGAGAGAGACTAAACGAACTGAAACGAGAACATTCACTGAAATTTGTACGGCAAGTATGCGTAAACCTACACTATGAACATCTGTATGCTACACTATAACGTTGTGGACGTGACCTGTGACCTAAGCTTGAGCGTATTCGCACAAATATTTCTGCTTTATCGCGCGCATTCTAGTGCCTAGTATTTTTAGTGGGCATTTAGGAGGACATACCTAGGGCGAGTTTGGTCTGGATACCTGCAGATCCTGGACAGAGAAATGAAATTAGATTTTCTCTGACAGCGTTAGCGTTTTTTAAAACTTCTCAAAAATCTCCCCATAGTGACAATTTGTTCAAATTTTTTATAAAGACTTTGTGTATTGTAGCTTTACGACAATAACATACATGCACTATATGGTAAATAGCAAATACATCTGATTCTCTTTTTGCACGATAGATACGTTCCCAAAAGGTACGTGTGAAAAGAGAGGTAGGTGCAACCAATATTAAAAGTTCTTGTTAGAGTTCACCTAATTTATTTTGTGCTTACACATTTTAATTCATTAAATATTTTATAAAAAATAACTTCTACTTTGGAAAGAGGGAATTATATCTGAAATTCATAAATGTAAAAGAAGTTAAAAAATATTAAAAATCGTGTTAAAGCAAAATAATTCGTGTAAAAAAAGAAATTTTTTTCTTTTGAACTCGTGTTAAATCAAATTCGTGTAAAAAAAATCGTGTAAAAAGAGAATTGGGTGTATATATATTTTTTAAATTTTTTATAAAATTTCTGGATGACTTCTGCTTTTATTTATGTTTGTTGTTTGTGTTGTCATTTTTTCAATATCAATTGCATTAGCAGAGGCGCGAACCAAGTGTGAAGGTAGTCCAGATTGTAGCGAAGCCAACAGCATGGGCTACGTACAGCGGGCTAACTTCACGCCAATAATTTCGAAGCCTTTTTGAAAGTGGACCCTTTGTACTGTTTATTATTTTTTTTATTCCTTTTTTGTTTTTCTTTATCTTTGTGGTTTGATGCAATTGTATGCGTATTGCATCGAACAGAATCCATTATGCGAATCTACATTTCAAAACATGTAAAATAATTATTGGAGGTTTTACAGTAGTGTCGAACAGAATCCAAATAGACGGTTGAGTAGATCCCAGCATGTGTTATATTGTATTGAGAAGAAAGTAAATTTTGTTAAAGAGCTTGAAATTGGTTTTTTTCAAGAACTTTTGCCAAAAAACATCTTTGCTAACATATTGCAACCGTGTTAATCCGTGTTTTGTGGATTTTACGTTATTTATTCAACTACTTTTGAGATAAGTGTGTAGTGCGGAATTGCGATTTTTGGGATAGTTTAGGTTTTATCTACAAACCTGTAAATCTGTACACAAATTATTTATAGAAACTTATAGTTGGAACGCTTCAGTTCTCGTTCTGGTATTTTTCGTTCGAATACTGCACTTCAAATCTCTTGACTCGACTCGATTACGTCTGTCTATGCCTTCCACAAATATTCTGTTAGTAAGGCTTTGAAGTTATATTTAAATATATCTAGCAAAGACACAAGCAAACATTTTTTTAGACGGCTCTGTTAAGCGCATAACAGAATTCTGTTAAACGAAATCTCGGAGGGATTTAAGTTAAAATGCAGTTAAAGTAAAACTTTTCGAGAATTATTTTATTTAATTTAATAAACAAAGCACGTATTTATGTAAATTAATTAATATTTGAAAACTCAGTATTTTTACATTATATATCCTTTTATAAACAAGTTACCACTACCTAAATTCATTGCCACAATCGGTTCTCAATCGGTTAGTCCGCTTTTGCAGTAAATTTCTGCCAAATGTTAATCTTTTCGCCAGTCCCCCTCCTGCATGACGCAGGCAACGCGCCATGAAGTTGTACTTGGTTTTTTCATGTTTTTATAATTATGTTTCTTAGAAAATCGACCGATTTTCATGAAAACTCAAATTATTAAATATGTCATTTTCGTAACAATGTATTGATATTTTATTGATTTAAATTTTTCGTGCTTTCTTTATTTAATAGTCATATCGCCGAATTTATGGAAACTCAAGGTTGGCAGCAGATGTGCACAACGCATTCGCGTTTAGCTGACGAGTTAAAGCGTGCTTTTCGCAAACAATGATGTCTACGATTGCACAGACAATTAAACGGAAAGATGAGCTGAAATGATCGCTAACAAAAATTATAATAATTAGCACTTCACCTAATAAATACATACTATACTAATATACTAAAATGAACTCAAACCACGCCTTTTTAGAAAAAAATTATAATAATACTAAATGAATATCAATTATGGTGAAGTCCAAAAAGATATTTTTAATATTCGCAAATGGCAGTGCATGCGGCGAAGATAATCGCTTTGCCAGACTGCTATAGGGTAATTTGTTGCGAGTACAGTTGTGTCGAAAAGCTTATTTATGGCTTTTCTTTGAAAAAGAGGGGCAGGAGGTAATACGGTAATAATTTTCAACGGGGTTGAAGAGGAGGAGGGAATATATATAAGTACTAAAAAATATGTATAGTTTCGAAAAATATTAAAAAATAGCAAAGCCGGAGCCATTTAGCGGACTTTATGATATGCAGTGGATTTGATGCAAATTTGATTTTGAAAAAAATATATATTCTACATGGGGAAAATTTTCATATTATTTAAATGATGTTAAGGTGATCTGGGGTAAAACACATCCCATTATTTGCCGGCCCTCGAAATCTTGCTCTGAAAGAGAAGATGATGCCAACGTTGAGATTGTAAATTATTTGAAATGCGAGGGGCTGATGATCGATGTTAAGTTATTCTTTAATGCCTGTATACACTCCTACCTGTGCTCTCCTGGTCAATTTTTTACTTTGAATGTTCTATGCCCACTTAAATGTATATATGCCCACTCCGATCAAAAATTTCCATTCGGAGGATGTCAAACTATTCGCGTAATGTGGTGACCAGAAGTAAGTGAAGAAACAAAGGGTAGCTTAGCAAGGGTGCTGCCCAATGGGTAAGTAAGCTTTCACCTACTGAGCATTCACCATAACTACGATCAACGGGAATTCTAACACACTAAGATTTGAACCCGCGAACACTGACTTCATAGTCGCGATTCTTATTCGCTCGGCTACTCATGCGGATAAACTTAATTACGCAACTTGTATTTTATGCTTTAGTAGTCGATACTTCTACGAGTACTTCAAGCCTGAAAAAATTGAAATTATGCTGTAATCGTGATACCAGATATACATTCCCAGTGAGGATATATAACCATATCTCAGGTTATACTCGGCGTTTTCTATATTGTTCCTTCGTTGGTTTTATTAAAGTCATACTTCTGCTCTTAATATTTATAACATTATTCTACCAGAAGCTTTTTAATCTCCATTGTTTTAGTGAATCGGTTCGCAATACCAATTGGTTGGTTCCTCGAGCTACGTGCTCTGCTAAGAGTAATAAGAGCTTATAATTCTCTGCTTATGGATTTCCAACAGTTTACATGTTCTTATATCACCTACAAACGCAACCTAACAATCTTTGCAGCTAGTTAGTTATTTTGTATTGGGAAATATTAGGACTAGCCTGCTTACTTTGTTTTTTTTTCTCTTTTCTTTATCTTCAATTTTCTTTTCTTCTGATTTCTTTAAGATCATTTCGGGTTATTGTACTTTATTATTACGCATATGGTGGACATTGTAATCGATCTTTATGTGGCGAGTGTGTAAATAAAAGTGTTCCACTTTCGACGCAAGAAAACGATTTTGTGCTAATATTTAAATTAACTTATCGATAATCCTTAATGAACTCTTGTTTAAAACCTCGTGATATTAGAACGAAAACAATTAAACTTAATACGAGCTATGTTGTATGCGCGCCCTTTTGAAAAACCGGGTTCCGAGAGGAGCGCCCCTGTAGTCTTACGTAGCTAGCAAATCAAATTCAAAAATTCATTTTTACCGACTATTTAAAATTCTACCATTTCCACGACTATCGTTTTACATCATTCTTGACTATTTAGGACAACAACAAAAATTATTTTTTGAAAAATCTCATCTGATATTACTCCTCAAACCGCAAAGAAGTGAAATCTTGCTTTTCACTTGTTGTCAAACCCTATCCACATGGACGTTTTACGAACTACCAACATATTTACATTATATATTGGTTGTACAGACTAACTCTACTCTTTGTTCACTACTGAAGAAAAGCCGGCAGCCGGTTTTTTGAAAAAAAAGCTAACCTCAAACGATTTCCCAAGGCCATTTTTCTACATACACCGAACTTAGCTTAAACGAAGTTTTTAGCAAAAAGGTACCTAATCGTTTCTATTCTAAGGAGGACCGTGCATAGAAGATTAATCATGTTGTAGATTCATTGAAAAACCGCAAGAATATTTTTATTTACCTTCTTTGGCATTTCCTTCATTTTCTTCCACGTTTTCCATTCAACTCTAAACCAAGTTGTGCCTCAGGAACGTAGGGGTCATGAGTTTTATTTTATATATATATAATTTTATATATATAATTTTATAGAAATTGTTTTTTTTTTCCTAACTGGTTCATGAATCACATTTATAAAATTAAGCTAAAAGATATTTCAATGGCGATCAATATCTTTTGATTTTTCATTATTCGCGAAAATTTACTTTAAGATTTTTCGCTTCTATATTTCCATTAAGAGCGTTGTAGTTACCATTTTTGCAACATGTAACGTCGATTCGTCTGCCAAATCCTTTTGTAGATGTCATAGAACAAGTTCAAGGGATCACGTAAATGCTAAATGTAATCAACTTAACGACTCTGTGCTTTGCCTTTTGCTCTTCTATCCTCGTAGGAGAATCTTCACTTTTAAGCTTGAAAACGTCGACTGACCCAAAAAAGAATTGCTTCTAGAGCATAATTATTGTTAATACGGAATTTCTCTTCACACAATCTCTAAACCCGGAATAAAATTTGCGATATCCGATTTTTCCAAATAAACACAAAATTTTGGTTAGAAATATGATTGCGCGTACGCGTACAGAGAGGAAAAGCATTTTCATTGCTCAAATGCATTTTCATATAAACGCACCGAGCCCTCGACTTAATTTCGATTCATCAACTTCGTAGTCAACTCGCACTGGCACCTGGCTGGCGCGAGGCGACTTGATATTGCGTCTGCACTAAATACGAGAGAACCAAAAAGTTGCTTCATCAAGCAAAGCGTTTTATATAAATCCGCACATAGTTGTAAGGTTATCTCATATTATTGACATTACGTTGCATTACTTTACCGTCAAGTGCTGGCAATCTTAAAAATGGCAGCTTTCTGAAAAATACTTGGCAATCAAAACGTATGCGTTAATTTTATTAGGCATATAAGAATTAACAGCAAAACTGGTATTTCCCCCTAAGTTTTTGCAAGAAGCACGTTAAACTGTGAAGATTTTTTTCGTACTGTTGCTACATTAATATAGAAAAATCTGTAAATTTAATCAAATCAGTAGCTGATCAGTCCGGAAGTGCCTATTTCCAAAAGCTGGCCGGATTTTAAAGCACCTTTGCCTATCAATCTTAACATTCGCGTTCAAAAGGAAAAACGTCGTGTTGGATGATCTTTCCCGTTTTGTCTTCTCTGAACTGTTAAGCAAAAAGCATTTCATTTTAATTCTTTCAATTTTTCGGCTTGTGCGCTATAATTTACTGGTGAATGGCCATTTGGTTATCCAAACTAGTGAAGCCCGTTTGAATTTAAAAGGTAGAAGCAATATAATGTCATCTTTACCGGCAGACAATAATTCCGTGGCCGGAAGTTACGGCCACACAGAGGTAAATAAAGGGAGCAACGTTTTTGAAGCGGCTTCTCATTAGAATTGTCATTAAAATAGTTTATCTTGGTTTCTAGTCCAGGTTAAAGTGGATAAGTCGGTTTTTACCTGGACTATAATATTTGGTGTAATGACATGGGTGAATTAAGAGAACCATTACTATCCCCAACATGTTCCTCTGGGACTAACAATAAAATACAATGGTAAAGTGATCCTTTATCTTCATTTCTCTTTAAATCAATTATTCCTTAAATGTTTTCCTTTGTAGGTACCTCTATCTAGACATCGTAGATGAAAAGCAATTCTCATTATATTTAATTTGTAAAACTCCACCAGCTAAAGCCATATTTAAGTTCAGCATTTTAAATGTAAAAAAGGAAGAAGCATATGTTCGCATAAACGAGAAGTAAACAAATTATTTTTCTTTAAAAGAAAAATTTCCTTTTAATCCATATTTTCAATTTTCAGATTGAAACATTTTAGCCAAGAGTCTAGGTGTTGGGGTTATAAATCTTTTATATGTTTGGATACTTTACTAAAGAAAGCCAAGGATTTGCTGCCTGATACTAAACTAACTATTGTTTGTGAGATTAGCGAGGTGGACATCGTTAATATCACGAATCCAGTCGACCAACCGAAAATAATGCGGTCTAAAGTTATCGAGGATAAATTAATCGAAAAATTCGACAATTTATTTACTAATCATCGATTTAGCGATGTTACGTTCGCGGTCGGTGAACATGAGATCAAGGCACACAAAAGTATTTTAGCTGCTAAGTCGAGACGGACAAAAGGCCTTTCACATTTTATTTCGATGATTTTCATTATGTACAAGCGTAAATAGAGAATACAAGAACAACTCCTTCGGGGTAAGGAAAGAAACAATCTCTACCAAGCCTCCTTTCTGGAGACGTCAACCTCAAATCCAAACAATAAGCTACAATTGTATCTCGTTTAAGATCACGTCTCTCTTAGATGATAAGTTAAAAAAAGAGGTATTTGAAAGAAAACTAAAAAAATTCGCATGTACCTGCTTAGCGTATTTTATCCCAATTGTATGTCAAGGGCTTCTTACGATAAAAAATATAGAAACTATGGCTGGGGGACTCCGTCAAACATATCCTCTTGACTGGTTCAAATACTCTGCGTTTCTCTCCTCTTTTCAATCTATTGTTTGTTATTGCAAGACGGAAAGATGATACCTTCTTATGCGTTATTGGTCGCACGTTAAATATCAATGCGAGTGTGACGTAATTTCTAACTATCAGATGAGATTTATTAAAACTAAAGACAATATTTCTTAAGATTTTAGATGCTCTTAGTCTGTATAACAATTGGCTCAACTAACCTACTAAGACGCTGACCTTCAATGAAAACAATTTCAAAGCTCCGCAGGACCCATTTTATTGATTTCCGTTAAAGTTAACGTATCTTTATCTGCCTGCTTCATAAGTAAAGGATTTTTTATCAAACTTTGTTTCCTTTTAAAAGCTCGCAGCAACGTATTTGCAGCCATGTTTGAACACGAAATGGAGGAACGTACACTTCATCGAGTCGTCATAACCGATATCGGTCATGAAGTTCTAAACGAAATGTTAAAATTCGTGTATACCGGCAAAGCTCCTAATTTATATGAAATGACCCATGGATTGCTGGCAGCTGCTGATAAGGTAAAGTAGTTGAGTGAAGTGTTCTTTCAATTTATTCAAACATGTAAAAAATAAATGAAACATAAATAACTAAAACATAAATGTTTTCTTCTTTCGCTGTACGCTTTAGAAGATCTTAAAGGAATGTCTGAAAACGCTCTGATTGTTACTCTTTCGGTAGAAACAGCTACCGAAACCCTCGTATCAGCTGATCTCCATACTGCCGCTCAACTGAAAGCACAAAGCATCGCTTTCATTAAAACGTAAGTGTAGACTCAAGCTTTAAAATGTAAGGGGCGGGCACAATCAGAACACTGATGTAGTATTGGATCACTAAGAAGGATTAGATTTTTTTTTTTAATCTTTTTCGTCATAACTCAAATCTCGCCGATATATATTAATATTTTATTGATTTTAATGTAATTTATGTTTTATTCAATAGTCACGTGACCGGCGTCATGCAAACGCAGGGTTGGCAAGATGCGATCAGAACACATCCAGATCTAATTGTGGGGGTATCGCGTGCTTTCGCAAAACAAATAAATCTCTAGCGAGAGTGAGTCCACCAGCAGACAGAAAGACGAGATGAAATAGGTCACTCTAGTTTCAAAACTAATCATTATTTAGGTGTAACGGTAAATAAAAATAACTAAATATAAATACATATTATAATAATATACTGAACCAATCTCTTGCACCACTTTTGTATAAAAGCTATTACTAAAAGGATTACATTTACGATGGAATAAATCGAGAGAGGTCATCTTTGCTTTTCTACTTTGTAGTAGGTTGCGATTCCACGGACTCAAAATTGTACGAATATTTCATAGTACAGTTGTTTTAGACAAGCAGGCATCGAAAATTTGTTTTACTACTCAAGCAAACCTGTCTGTCCACGAGATGGTGTAGGGCCGGTCACTTATTATACCCTACACGGCTTGTGGTACGGATATATTAACTTACTGCGGACATATGTAACACCCAGAAAAGCTTAAGATAGGCCTCCTAATTTTGAATCGACCGGTTTGGAAATGGTGCACTTTTTCGATTACTCTCCATATAATGTCCTCTTATGAAAAATCGTGATGTACCGTGAAAACTTTGCACCGGCTGGTGCAAAATTTTAAACCCCCTCCCACATAAACGGTCCTTCATGGTAAAAGTTGGCTCATAATAGTAAATTGACTAAGAAATCTACTTTGCCGTGTAGGTCTATTGTTTCGGTATCATCGCATAAAAGGATTCTCATGAATCCTTAATGTCCTTATATTCCAAAAAAGCTTAATTGTTAATTTTTTTGTGAAGAAAATTGGTTTATGGTAGTGGTTAAATAAAAAAATGAGGTGGACCTAGTTTGAACCTCTTGGATCTATTTCTTGGCCCCACCCCACATAAGATATTTCATGAGTAGAAAAAGGCTTCATTTTTAATATTTGATGACGAAAATCAATTTCTTGTTGTTCCAGCAAAAAAATGTTCCCTGTAAAGAATTTGGATCACGTAGGTCTATTTGTTTATAGCCGCTATCAAGAAACGCAACTACTTATATGAAGGGAAGTCCAACCTTCCAATATGCGGACCTTCATGAAAATAATGTGTAATGTGTGTTTTTTTTTCAATAAATATATAAAATACATGGAATTTTATTTTCATTTCGTACCGTACGATGAAATTTTCTTTTACAAAAATGGTTTTTCTTTTCCCGAATGATGATAAATAAATAACAAAAAAAAAAAAAAAAAACCAAATCATTAAAATTTAAATTATCAAACTATCAAATGGAAGAATTTTAAGCATCCGGCTGCAGTCGGGCCAACGCGTGAGCCCTTGTTGAGCGTAGCGTTGGTGGAGAAACTGGTACAAAACCTATGACGCAAAGAATTCTTCGACCTACTGCCTTCTAAAATGACGTTTAATATTTTTTGATTTTTTATCGGTTTCCGAAGCTCCCGTTAATGCTTGTCTCTTCCACAATTGTATCAGTTCTATAGTTGCCGCCATTTCTGGAATATTTAATGTCGTCTGGTTTTTTGCCAAAGCTTTTCGCAACTGACCGAGAACAAGCTGCATACAAGGATCACGTAAATGATAAATATAACCAGCGTGGCGGGCTTTTTCAATGTAAATGCATTTCTCGCGCATTGGCATTTCATTCCAACGTTTGGCAGCTTCCGCCGTAATACTCCATATCGAACGAGGATAATTGCGAACAGTCTTGCGATAAGCATTCAAATAATGAAAGAATGGATTACGACTCTGAATCTTCCTTACTACTCTCCCGTTATTCGATTCTCCACCTTCCGATCGAGCGAAGAGACGATTGTTTTTCGAAGATTTATCGTTTTTTTTCATCGTTTTTATCACTGAAAATTTTCCTTTCTACACAACTTTACAATTTGGATTAAAATATACGTGTTTCGAATATTTCAAACGAGCGTAACATTTTTATATAAACATAACGCCTACTACGACTCACTCGAAAAATACTTTTGTTGCTGAAGTGTATTTTAATATATAGACGTATAGACGAGTGCTTGAATTAATTTTTATAGTTCGTGACAATATGCAGATGCATGTTATTCAAAACATTATCCAACGTTTGACGACCATTTTAGGGACTCGCTCAGAGAATTCATAATGAAATTATTTGTCGATATGACTGAAAAAACTAAGATCTTGATAAACTCAAGAAGATTAAAGGCGGGTGTGATAAGACGTTTATCTACTACTGTTTTTGTTTATTCTTTTTTTTTTTTTGGTTTGTTGAGAACGTTAGTTGAGAGGCGTTTAACCCATAGACCTATATCTCCGGTAACATGTTGCAACTTCCTTTTCAATAAATTCACGGTCCTGAGCATATTTTCGTTAATTAGAATCATTTGATGAACTTTTCCATAAATTTATTAACTTATTGGTTACTGGTGATGAAAATAAATTTTTTCTTTTGAACTATACGCTGAAGTTGATTGTGCTTTCGCCAATGACAGCAGAAAACAAGTAGGAACGTTACAGTCCGTCAACATCAACTATCACATACCATATACCATTTCATTTAGTGCTATTATTCGCTCGTATACACTATTTTCCGGCGAAGGCATACATTTCATGAAACCCCGCATATTGGAAGGTTGGATTTTCTCTTCATAAAAGAGTTTGCGTTTCGTGATAGCGACTATATAAGGGGTGATTCAAGAAAGATAGACCTATGTGATCTAAATTCCCGACCGTTAATTTTTTTTGTTGAACCGCTCCTATGTATTATTAGGACCATGAGATATCTTATATGGAAAGGGGGGAAGAAATAGACCCATGTAGTTTAAATCAGGTCAATTTGATTTTTTTATTTAATCTACTGTCAAGAGCAAGTCTGCGTCATGAAAAAATTCGCAATTACCCTTTTTTGGCATATGGTTTATGTTTCATAACAATACTTATATACGGTGGTATCCAAAAAGTAGACCTACGTGATCCAAATTCGATTCGGTCGATTTACTATTATCAGCCAATTTTGTTTTTACCATATAAAGCTTTAATGTCCGCAGGAACAGTTATATGAGAGGGGTTGCAAAGCGTTCACATCAACCTAGAATGTCGAAGTACTATTACTTAGTCACTTTTGCCGAGAAATTTTGAAAATTGCAATTTTTCTCCATATAACGTCTTTTCAGTATACGGTGTTTTGTGGGATCGAGAAAGTAAAATAGAGTTCGCCCTTGGGTCGAAGTACATCAGTGTAGCAAATTTCATCAAAATATCGGCAAAATTTGCGATGTGTGGCTTGAACGCAAATTTACATGGACAGACAGGTTCACATTCATTTAGAGAATGATTTTAAATCGAGCGATATAGTAAAAGGTGGATCCACCTCCAACCCCCGAGGGTGTTACATATGTCCGCCATAACTTAATATATCCTCTATCACAAGTGCTCTAGGATATAGAAACTCGACCAATTGTATTAATTTGAACAGCTTGACAAAAATTTCTCTGTTATTACGACTAAGTTCAGTAAATAGATTCAAAACAATATCTATCCAGACTTTTTAAAAAGTTATGTAATGCAAAATTCTTTTAATCAAAGTTTTTTCAATTTCTGGTATTTTACTTACGAATTTTTTGAATGTTCATAGACCACAACTAAAAAAATGATGTTCGAAAGTCAGTTGATGCTCATGATGGACGTTTTATTTTCGACTTCTTTGCCTGCTTATCTTATTTTATTTATTACTTCATGATGTTTATGACATCTGATATCTGCCATCCAACTTTTCCGAATAGCTACGATTACCGATATAAATCTCTCTTGGTGTTGAGCTCTTTATGTATAACATTTTTGCTTTCCATACTTTTTACACTTCCCCGAAAAGTTTTTCTTTTTAATATCTCGCCAGAGTCAGTTCATATAAAGTAAAGTGGCATTCGATGCCACTTAATTGTACTGATTTTGATTTTAAATAGTTCCCAATACGCCTAAAGGATTGGAAACATTTGATGATTGAATTTGAACAACACTTTTATTGCTTTCTTACCAACTAGGATGGGAAGTTTGTTGGACAATTATTGTACACACGCTTTTTTTCCTTTTCTTCGCTCGAAAATATTCATTTTTAAAATTGTTAAAAAAATATTTCATCCAATTAAACGCTAAATGAATCCCCGTTTACAACTTTGACATAGAAATTTGTTGATGAGAAATGAGATTTAGTCGTGACATAACAAAATAAAATGTATTGACTTCGTTATCTAATATTTTTTCCACTAAAAATTTATTATACATATCCTCACAAATGCCCATAATCGCTCGAATCAGTGTGATTTTTACACCAACTAGACAAGTACCTATAAACCCCAAACAAAGCGAGGCCATATTCTTTGATAAAAGACGCTTGCGTGGCCATTGTCCAATGCATTCGAAGCTGTACTACTCACATCAACTGGCTAAATATTTGTAAACAACAAACAGGGGTCATATTCTTACCAATTAGTGAAGAAAAAGAGAAACCTCCATTACCTGCCCAATAACATAAAATTTTTAGCTGAACACCATAATCATATAAATATATATATTAATATATATAATTAATCAGCGTCGTGGGTGAGGAAATTTAACAATTATCAATGTCTTATGCCACGGGATTGGGACCAAGAATCTGAGTGTGAGCGTACGGCGAGAAGGAGAAAGAGATGCCACTCATTTCCTTCCCCTACTTAAGCAGAACACTCCAATAATTTATAATTACATTTATATTTATTAAAGTAAAGTATAAGTACACATATATATTTACATATATGTATTTATATATATACATATATATATATGTGTACTTATAATTTACTT
>KK502851.1:7541-107396 GCA_000688735.1 Glossina austeni | reverse complement strand
AAGTAAATTATAAGTACACATATATATATATGTATATATATAAATACATATATGTAAATATATATGTGTACTTATACTTTACTTTAATAAATATAAATGTAATTATAAATTATTGGAGTGTTCTGCTTAAGTAGGGGAAGGAAATGAGTGGCGTCTCTTTCTCCTTCTCGCCGTACGCTCACACTCAGATTCTTGGTCCCAATCCCGTGGCATAAGACATTGATAATTGTTAAATTTCCTCACCCACGACGCTGATTAATTTGTTGCTATTGCTACGCTGTCCACCTTGGACCTTACTGCGTTTAAAATTTTTATTTTGACTTAACGATGAAGCAATAAATGAAAAAAAATCAATCGCGTTTGATTTGTTTTATTTGTCTTTTTTCGCCAAATAAAGCAACAACAGAGTTGGTATCAAATCAAAACCATAGCTGGGTGATAATCACGTAGCTGAAAGTTAGCTTTCGTCTGCGTATTCAACCGTTTTTGTCAACCGGATGAATGCAGAAATGAAAGCTAAATTCTTCATAAGTGATTACCCACCCGATTATAAAAAAATCCTAATTGTACACTGATTTTAGCAAAGCGTTTGGTTTGGTTAAACATAAATTACTTACCTTTAAATTCCAAGCCTCTGGCTTCTCTTCCCATTTAGTGAAATGGATAAGCGCTTATCTGCATAATGGGTCATTCAGAGTTTTGTGTAACTTCATCACCTCATATGAATTCCCCGTTACGTCAAGCGTATCCCAAGGCACCCACTTAGGAACCATTTTATTTAATCTATACATTGCCATATGATTTGCCTGATTAAATCCAGCCAGATCTTAATGTATGCTGATGATGTGAAACTGCTTTCTTCCTTCTCCGTAGAATCGCAATCACATCAGCTTCAAAGTGACCTGAATAATTTGGTTGTATGGTGTTCTTTGAATCTTCTGAAACTAAATCTAAATAAGTGTAAGAAGCTTTCTTTCTCAAGAAGGAAGTCATTCATTAGTCAGTATTTCATAGATTAGCACAAGTTGGAGGAGGTCGTTCCTTTAACAGATTTAGGCGTTCTCTTTGACCATAGGTTTTGCATATTAAGCTTGCATATTGAGCTCATGTTAAGCAAAGCTAATTTCGCGCTTGGTTTTACAAAGAGGTGGACCAAAGAGCTTGACGATCCTTACATTACGAAAAGGCTGTACGTTTATTTGGTTTGACCTATACTCGTGTATGCCTCTGTTCTTCCTATAGGTGCTATGTAGATTCAACAGAACCTGTTCAAAAGTAATTTTTGCTGTTTGTCCTTAGGAATTTGGGTTGGGACCCGATTGCCTCTATTCCCCACTATGAAAATAGTTTGCTTCTGTTAACCTTACCGTCTCCCGAGAAACATAGATTTGTTCTTGGCGTTTCCTTCTTAATCAAAGTTATAAATGGTACTATAGACTCGCCCGAATTATTTGGTGAAATAAGCTTTAATGTCCCTAACCGCTTCTCTATTCTCTCGATTAAGCTTAACCAATGTAAATACAATAATGAGCTGTTTAACCCGCTCGGAGTAGTTTGCAGAAACCTAAGTGATGTCTATCACTAATTCTCATTATCGGACTCTTTAAAGTCTATTAAAGCAACTTTGCTTAATACGCGCGATCCACCTATGTCGTACTTAAACTAACTTGCGTTCGTAATATCTCATCTTTTTTTTCGACCATTTTATAGTGTTGTCTCGGTTGCCAAGCTTATGCGTGTTTGCAATGGTTTAGGGCTTCACTTGTAACCTGGATCTGTTCTTGTTGCGGGTGTGCTTCTGTGCTAGCTGCACACTTTCTTTTTTTTTCTTTTTTTTTGTTTTCCTTTTATTTATTTGCACATTAATTAATATTTGTAAGTTTCTTTGTTTTTGTTTTTATTACTCTTCTTTTTTCATATCTGTCTTTATATTTTATAGTAGTTTTCAAAACAATTAGTATAAGATTTACTCTTAAGTTGTATTTGAATTCGACTGCTAATTTTGTTTAGTTGAATTTCGTGTATAAGTAAGTAAAATAAAATAAAAATAAAAAATAAATAAACTTTGACATTAGATCATATTTCAGCTGTTACTTGTAAATAAATAAATTTTGAAGTTTTTAATTTACATTAGCAACAAACTCTTTTACTTAATGCAAATATATACTGATTTACATGATTCATATTCATGTAGACAGATTTATAACAAAAAAAAAAAAAAAAATTCAATTTTTTTTTTTGGTAAAACGCATCGCAAGGCAATCTTACTTATTAAATAAATATATAAATATCATGAAATGTTATAGCTCAGCAAGAGGAATCATGTAAGTAAAATTCACTTTCGTTTACAGTCGAATTCGAAAGCAGAAGTCAACTTTCAGGTAAATAACTATTCCACAGATCTAAAGGTATATATTTTTTTTATTTTTATACGCAAATATTGAAATGTTTATTATTTTCTACTTTTTTTTGCTACTTCAATGTGTTAAAAGACTTAAGTGAATATTGATTGGAAAGCTCGTGTAAGTTTTCCTACTAAAATACACAGTGCTTCGTAAGTGGTAATATGACTACGACGCATAGTGGCCCTTGTAACTAGGGGTGTGGTGAGTATTAGAGAACTTTATGCTAAACTTGCCTTAACTAAGAGAGTGTTGAAAATTTATTTCCGCTATCTAAGCATTTGCATTTCTCTAGTCATTTTCTTCGCATCTTACGTAACGTTACTTTACCAATAATTGTGGTAATCTTAAAAATTGTGTTTGTTTATAAACTATGTAAAGCTTGTGATTCCCCCCAAGTTTTTGCGAAAAATAGAGCCAGAATCTTAAAATCTTTTTTCACTTTCAGTTAGTTATTTCTGAGAAATCGGAAACAAAAATGTGTTTAGCATTGATAAAATCTTTCAATTATTTCTTAAAAATATCAAATGTTTTCATAAATTCCATCTTTTTCTAACTTTTTCATGGTTGTTGGACAGAACATGCGTTCGAAGTGTCGATAAACACAATTAAAGGCTTAGGTGATGCAAGAATTTTGATTGCATCCGAAAGCTCATACGCTCATGGGCGTCGAATGTGCGTCCAAAACTCTCGATACGCTTGAGCATCGCTGCAATGTGGACTTATGTACAGGTACACTCAGCGCAAGTGTCTTGCAGAGTTAAAAGAGATTTATCCACTAGTTAAGTCTTTTAAGAGAGCTGTACGCCTTTCTCAACGTCATCGTCCCGGAGTTATCTATATATCGCACAACGCACTCTCGTGATTTGCCAATTTTGTGCAGCCCGCTTTTGAAATAAACCACCAACGGTGGTCTTTCCTGCCGTATTTGATGTATCGACTTTCAACTCGAACGTTCACATACACTATTTCCTTTGTCCACTTCTCTCTTCCTATAATTCTTCTTGATCACGACATAGCGGACATTCACTGATAAATAAAAAAAAAAAGTATTTTAGCATAAATATATGTACGTGCAGGCAAATAGTTAAGAAGCACCACTTTCATGTCGACACGCCCGAGTACAGTCTGCATTGAAGTAAGCCATACTTTAATTACAATTGATGCATGGTGGTAGCTATAGTGAGTGCTCGATCGGTAAACACAAAACACGGCCAGTTATGTCCCGAACTACGTCCACTCCCTATCTCTCGTTTCCCGTTTCTTACTGTCGCACGTATAGAAGTAATCCTCCAAGTGGTCGGTCAGAAAAGAATGTAGTGAGGTTTAAGTAGTGAGTCGATGTTGATTTAAATTTCGATGCAACTATTTCCCGCGCTATATTTAAAAACTGTATTTATTGGCCAAATGATACGCCATTGATTAAGATTTTTGGAGCTTTAATTTAAAGTGCAGGGTATACACAAGCCGGAAAGATTCAAACCTTTTGATTTGCGTAAAACATATGTTGGAGACGATGACTATATCTTTTTCAACATTTTTTTGATTTGATTTCTTTAATCACTCATTTGTGAAAATCGGCAGAAAAATAGTTTTTTTTTGTTTATTTTTTTTTTTACGGAGAAAATTTTTAAAATTCGCTATCTTCGAAAATGCTGCAACCATATGTAGTCGTAATAGTAAAGATGCTTTTGATTGCGATCTTTTCGAGTTGCTGTTTAGCCAAGCCGTCTAGGTCCCGCTTCACAAATTATACACATTATCGGCTGCCTGAATCTTTAAAACCAGAGCATTACACCTTAAAGATTGTAACGTCACTGGATCCATTACATCTAACGTTCGCTGGTGAAGTCATTATCAGGTTCCAAGTTCTTATCGGCACCGGAAATATAACATTGCACGCCCGAAATCTTACAATCGATGAAAACAACATAGAACTTATAAAATATGATGACGAGGAGTCAACACGTTATGCCATCGACGCGGTCAGAGTCATGGGCGAGCACGATTATTATATCATACATAGCTGCCTTCCATTGCTAAGGGGTGAAACATATGCGCTTAAGTTAGTGTTTAGAGCTCCACTAAATCAACTCTTGCATGGTTATTATCGAAGCTCGTATGTGAATAAAGAGACGAATGAAACCAAGTGGGTCTTGCTTCTTTTTTTTTTTTTTTGTTCTGTTCATGTTATATTTTGTTTTTATATATAAATATGCTTCTTCTTCTTTTTTTTAGATGGATGTCGGTTACACAATTTGAGCCAGCTTATGCTAGGACCGCTTTTCCCTGTTTTGATGAACCGAATTTGAGGGCGAAATTTAAAATCTGGTTGGGCCATCAGAAATCTTTGGTTGCCCTAAGCAATACGCCTTTAGCTAAACAAGAAAAGGTGTATTTTGAAAGCAATGAAACGGATGACTATGTTTGGAGCATTTTTGAGGAAACTGTACCTATCCCAACCTATTTAGTGGCGTACTCTGTGAATAATTTCGCTTACAAATTATCGGGTAATTACGGTGTGAAATTCTATACTTGGTGTCGTCCGGATATTATGAATGAATGCGAGTTTGTCGCTCAAATAGCTCCCGAGCTATATAAGTTTTTTGAGTCGCTTTTAGCATTGTCTTTGCCTTTTACGAAAATGAATCAACTTTTTGTACCAAATTTTCGGGCACATGCTATGGAAAATTGGGGTTTAATTACTTATCGAGAAAGTTTATTATTATTTTCTTCGAATATCTCATCAGAAATGAGTAGACAGCGTATTGCTACGCTGGTAGCTCACGAATTAGCTCATCAATGGTTCGGTAATGCGGTGACTTTGAAATGGTGGTCAGATATATGGATGAATGAGGGCTTTGCTACATACATGTCCATTTTAGGCGTTCATCATTTAAAAAGTAATTGGAATTTTCTACAAGTCGAATCCATGAATATTATCTTAGATGTTCTTGAATATGATGCTCAAGTCAACAGTCATGCCCTCACACAAGTAGTTAAGTCCACCACTCAAATAACCTCAAGTTTCGGTCTGCTCGCTTATAAAAAAGGAGCAATGCTTTTGCGTATGTTACACATGATCGTAGGTGATGACGTTTTTCTTAATGGCATACGTGAATATCTGTCGAAATTCCTATATACGGCTGATAATTACGGTAGTTTATGGAATAGTTTTAGTGTACGGGCCCATACTTATCAACGACTGGAAACAAGGAATAACATAAAAATTGTTTTACATTCATGGACTTCGCAAGCCGGCTATCCTTTATTGAAAGTTATTCGAAATTATTCCAACGACAGTGCATCTGTTACACAGCAACGTTTTTTTTTAAATAGTTCACATGCAAAAAATGCGACTAAACGTTGCTGGTGGATTCCAATAACACTTGCAAGCGCTTCGCGATTAGAATTCTATAAACTTAGACCATCATATTGGCTAGAATGCAAAAAAGATAAGCAATATATAAATATAACCTTGAAAGATATGGCAGCAAGAGGGGATTGGATTATATTCAATGTGCAAATGGTGGGCTTATTTAGAGTTACGTATGATGCAGAAAATTGGGCTCTATTAAATAGTACATTGAATAGTGATAAGTATACCCAGATACACGTTTTGAATCGGGCGCAATTGATTGATGATTCTCTCGCGCTTGC
Source organism: Glossina austeni (assembly GCA_000688735.1). Classification (NCBI taxonomy): domain Eukaryota; kingdom Metazoa; phylum Arthropoda; class Insecta; order Diptera; family Glossinidae; genus Glossina; species Glossina austeni. The sequence continues at coordinate 101,334 of KK502851.1, read as the reverse complement.
TTGGGCAGGCTATATGAATTATCGCATCACTTTGGATATATTAAGCTATTTACAATATGAAAAGGATTATTTACCATGGCGAACAGCCTTACGTGGTTTTATCAAACTAGATAACATATTAAAGGGTTACGAGAGACCATATAAGTTTTTTACGGTAATTTTTCGTTATAATGAGCATTAATAATAGTTATAGCAATTATTTTATTAATTATCTTTTAGAATTTCCTCAAGAATCTTATTCTACCTACGTACAATACGTTGCACGGTTTAAACAGTACGCAAGATGAGAAAGAAATTTCGTATATTGATCTTATGCATAAAACGCAAATAAGTTATTGGGCTTGTTATCTGCAAATTGACGATTGCGTAAATGCGGCTAAACAATATTTCGCCAATTGGAAAATTTCAAATATAAATCAAATACCAATTAATTTAAGGTTAACTGTATATTCTACGGCAATCAGATATGGCGATCAAAGTGATTGGGAATTTTTATGGCAATATTTACAAGAATCAAATATCGTCGTCTCCGAGCAGCGAACAATAATCCAGGCATTGACCTGTTCAACAAATGAGATCACTTTACGTCATTTTCTTGATTTGATATTTAATAATACGAAATATATAAATCGACAAGATTCTGTCGCTGCATTCGAAGGCATAGCACGCAATAAAATTGGTTTTCCTATTGCTAAGAACTACTTAATCGAACACTTTGATCAGCTACGCGAGTAGTAAGTCCCTACGCGTATATATTGTATTAAATTTTATTTTGAAATCTTTTTTTTATTCATTTCATAGTTATGGGACCATCTCTAGGGATGTAATTAATATAATTTTATCTTTGGCGCGACAAGTAACTTCAATGGAAAATAATATTGGAATACTAGAATTCCTAGCTAAAAAACGTGACATCTTTCAGCATTCATGGAAAACCATTTTAAGTGCTGTGGAGATCACTCAACTTAACATTGGATGGGTTCATCGTTACCGTGCCGTCGTATATAATCATTTAAGAAGACTTAAAACGTGGGAAAAATCCAACACGTCCAAAATAACCATTACGATGCGTATGTAATTTTTTATTTTGCTTTGCATATACTATGGAGCAATGGATTTTAGAGGGACCCTCGTCGTCTTCAGTTTATTCATGTTTTCTGTTATGATATTGATGTATTGATTTGCTAATGGCTTACATTTTGTGTATTTGAAATAAATATTTTTATGGGCACAAACTTCTTGAAATTGGTAACATTCTGACAGGTAAACTAAATGTTTCGTAATGAGGTTCCAATGGCTACAGTCAATCTTAAGGTTCACCTATAATAGCCCTATCCAAGGTAAAACCTATTGATACAAATTTCAGTTGAATCGACGAGAGATGAAAATTACACAAAATAAGAGCTGATGATATAGGAAAGCTTTTGCTACGTTCACCAACAATGAATCAAAGATAAAAGTTTGATGCGCAGTCTAAAGGGTCAACGACATACGGAGTAAAGGGTTATCGGTTGTTTTGCATTGGAAGAGCCATCCATAGCAGGAAACGGTCTTAGGCAAGACAGAAATGGAAGGCGATACGTGAAGCGAAAGCCGTTGCTACTCCTACGAAAAGAAAAGCCAATGAGTGATGAGAAAGCAAATCGTTAATACTCATAATGACAACTATTTAGGGGATAAAGGGAAGGTCATTAATACGCAAATTAAAAGCCATATAAAGTAAAAGAAACTGGGAGAGAGAAAGAGAGATATGATGGCGCCCATCGCTGGGCGCAGTGTGATTCCTTTTTTTTTAAACATATTTTATTTACAATCTATCCAAAAAGATATTAAGTAAATGTTATATCAAGATGAGAAGAATAATACATATTATTGCCCCTCCTGGGGGACAATGTAACAATGTAGGTATGGAAAAACTATACAAACTTGGAAAAATGATTAAAATAATTTAAAGAATAAAATTAAATTAGTTTGTGAATAGAAGATATGACGTCTTTTCAAACTTCCTATTTCATTAGTTTCATCTAGAAGAGATATTGCCAATGGATTTACGTGATTACTCACTCACTGACAATATCTTTCGAGAAAATGCGTTCAATTAGATTTTTGATGAATGAAAAATTCGAGTCAACATGCATACGGGACATTAACAATAGAATGAAGGGTTCCATATACCATATAACCGTAGGAATTGATGACAAATTTGAATGGAGCCGATGGAGCACATGTTATTTTGGTACATTGTGAGGAAAGCCGTAAATTTTTGTGAAAAGAACTGCTTAAGATCAAAATCCGCCCGCTGAGAGACTGTGATATTGGCATGGAAGGTTTATCATTCGCGCAAACATGCCGAAAATACAAGCCAACTCATCGAAATGAAAGATAGTCTACCCAGATAGCCCCCATTTTTAAGGGTTGTATCTTCGCTAAAAATATCTTTGCTAAATAACGATTTATCGCAAAATAAAAAACAAGTGAAATAAGTATTAAAATTAAACAAGTAAGAAAATTATATTTGGTGGGCGACGAATCTCGGATGCCCACAACTATGCTTTCTCGTTCTACCCTCCAAGTTATTTTATTTGATACCCATATTGTTGGTATTATAAAGAAAAAATTAAACCACCAGGTCGCAATGTCTGTCATATTCATTTTAGAATTAAGCCATTTTTAGGCAGGTAATAAATCTTCATTTAAGGAAGGGCCAAAACAGTTGTGGGCATGGCCGATTTTTTCCATTTTTGCAAGTAAGGAGAAAAGTTATTCCTAAACTTTAAGTTAAAAAAAAACTAAACTTGAAACATAAAGAGATTATGTATGTCTCAGGTCCCTCTGGATGTTGCATACATCCACCCTACACATCGATATGGAGTATAAAAATTTACTTAAAAAGATGTCGAAAGAATCCTTTTAAACTTTGCTGACATATCCATACATAAATAACTCGGAAAATACTATGTAATATTTATCGTATATTAGCTTGAGATGGTGTGAGTAGATCGGGTTCGCTTTATGGCGAATATATAGTTTTCTTTTCCTTTTTTTTTTTTCTATTTTTGTTTGCTGTTAACGTATTATGTTCATTATGTTAAGCTATAACGTTTGCTTATTTAGCCTTATACCGGTTACTATAAGTTAACAGTATTTGCTACAAATACTAACAGTTCAACGTTGGCCATCATCGTTTGTGGATGACGGGCAACGGCAACGGATCATCCAATATTAAGTGAATATTTATTAAGTGAAAAATTTAATTTCTTATTTTTTTTTTTTACATATATATATATATATATGTGTATATATATAAGGTTATATATATTTTTTTTAAATTAAATTTGAAAGTAATGTGTTGCGCGCTAATGTCTCAACAGTTGGTTACATTCTTTTTTACTTTCTAAGCGAATTATTTGTAAAAAGTTCAATTACTGGTAAACAATTAAATAGAAATAATCAATAATTATTACAAAATAATGTTTTAATAAAAGAAAAAAAAAGAAAAATTTCCCATGCATATCTAAAAACCTAATTGTATTTACATTGCGGTAAACAAAACAAATAAAAAAATAAAAAAAGAACAACCGCTCAAGTATTTCACAAACTTTAAATGTGCTTGTATTAGTATATTAAATATTAATTTATGATTTCTTTTTTTTTATTTTCGGTGTAACGGTTATTTAAATGAAATTTTTTTATTCAGCTAACCCTTTGCCTATTGCATAAATTTAATTAATATCGAACTAAACAGTCATGAGAATTATAGGAAAACCGTATGTTGCTTATAGGAGTATGAACACAAGTGTGTGTGTATGTGTGAGGGTGTGTGCATGCGTGTGTATTTTCAAATAAATATATAGAAAATACATTTAATTATTGTAAAAATTTATTGTGCAAACAGCGTTTCTTACCTCAACCTTCGTTCAAGTGTCCATCGTGTGAGGATGATTTCTTAATAAATGTCGTTAATTAATGCAAATAACGTAACTTTATTTTTATAACTTTACCTAAACGAAAGTTAACTAAATATAGGCTTTAATATGCTCTTAATAAGGTCATAACTTCTCTATGACTCGTTTACCAATACGGAATACTTTTCCGTCCGTTTTTCATATTGTTTTGACAATTACAAGCTAATTAATCGTGGCGTAAATGTAACAACACTTTTAATTGTAAGCGTGAAAGACAAGAAAGCTCTCTTCAGCTTGAATGTAATCAAAGCACTATCCTGTGTGTCGACTAATTATATCCTACACCACTTTTAATAAAAGTGGTCGAGAGCGAGTTGAGCTAAATCCCATCTTTTATTATAGTGCTGATTCTAAGCTTGTTTGTCCCTCTGTCTATTTTTTTCTTTCGATCAATCTGCAGACCACAAAGTTTAGGACATTCTGATGACATTTGGTATACTAACGGGTTTTGACCCAAGGACGAACGCTATTGAAAATGATTCGGATCGGACTACTTTTTCGACCACTTCCCATACAAGGTCTTGCTTTTAAAACTCACATGATGTATGGTTTCCAACGCTGAGCTGTGTTTTGACTTGTTTTGATTATAAAATACAAAAAATTAGGATTAATTATTGCTTGAACTCTCATGTGGAAGGGGGTAGTCCTAAATAGTCATGTCCAAATTTTTTACACTGACCTTTTATGGGAAAATAGGAAAATAAATGCTTTGCCACTTTTGTTCGAGATATAATAAAAATGGATTCCTCTTCTTTTCGTGCGAGTCAGCGAACAGATGAGTTGAGAAAAAAAGATCCAATGGCAATAAGAAGTTCTCTGTTTGCACCTTAATAAAGTTGGCCTTTAACTTCATTGTGTACGCATATACATGTGTATATACATATTTTGCTTCTTGTGACATCTGCTATGTAAAAGTAATCATTTTGCGGGTAGTGATTTTGTCATGGGTTCTTAAGTCAAAACATTTCAGTGTGTCTTTTCAAAATATTTCGAAAATTACTTTTGTGTGTGCATACAAAAAGCAATTGGCAATTCTTAGTCGTATGGACGGACATATAGGCTTATGTAATCATTCAGAGAATGATTTTAGTTCGATTAGTATATCTAGGGAGTATGTCATTCTAGGAATTTCATATATTCTCGTAAATTTTTATGGTATAGAACTGAAAAATACAGCTTGCACTTATTTTTCTGTCCATCTTTGTATATATAAAATGTATATATATATATACTTTTAAGCCGCATTGTATGTCTGTCTGTAAGTCGTCGCAATCTGTCCGACTATCGAACTTCGAAATTGATTATTTTTTGTGTCACACTTAAGTGCCCCTTTAAGAGGATTGGACGCTGTAGAGACGGACGTGCGTGTCATTGCTGAGTTATCGAGTTCGGGAGATATGGAGAGGGTTTTAAATTTTTGTTTCACCGACACTTTACAGACGGTTACATCTAAAAGAAATACATGTACTGTACCTTTATAGGAATAAAGGCATCGACGAAGCCTACTTACCGAACGCGCAGATTATAAGCCCTGCGTCATTATATACCTTACCCCATCTTTAATCTCCTTCGGGCCATTATTTCCAATGGGAAATATGTAAATATACCCCCAATATGTAAATATATCGTTCTTGAAGTCAACAATGCTTTGCAATGAATCGCCTAAAAAGAAGGAAAGAACAAAGAAAAGGAATAGAGAAAGAAAGGGAGGAAGAAAGAAAGAAAGAGAAAGAGAGAGAGAGGGATTATGGAAATCATCAGTTACGAGCTGTTGCCACTTTATCATAAAACAATCGATTTGGCTAGTTGTGTAATTCAAAACTCGCTAGGAAATGGAAGAAATTGTTCGAGCAAAGGCGGCATAGAAAGTCTCTAACTTTTATATCCCTTGCATGTGCAGCTATCATTTGCTTCATATAACAAAAAAAAAAACTGAACCCAAAGATCATTGAACTTGCATGCAAAAAAGACGTGAATAGAGAATGGAAAATTTTTGATTTGATTTTTCCAAAATAAACGGTTATCCTGAAGGAGTTTGTAACTCGCTGAATTAGTACCATCTGAATGCTGACTAATATTTAGATCAGCAGCGCTAATCTATCAGTTAGTTTTGGATTCTAGGCATTATTTACAGAGTTTGAATTAATGTAGTAAGAGGTCCCTGAATTAATTCCAGTTTAAAAACGATTCATTTGCTTGTCCCAGAGGTCTAATAGTCTAACACTGGCTCTAATCAGGCTCGGTACGACAAATCGTGATTAGAAGGGCTGCGATTTGAAAAGACGAGCCTATGCGGAACCGCGAAAGATAACATAGTGAAGCAATACTTACCGTGAACGTGTGATCGTTGAAATTATCTGAAATATAAAATGAAAGAAATTGCTTTAAATAACTGCAACTTTTCTCGAATATATAAGGACATACGGAAAGAATATAATTAATTAAATATATTTGCAATTATATTGCAATATAGTTAAATAATTTGAAATGATTTCAATAAATAAAACACAATTATAAGAAAAATAATAAGTGACTTTATTTTGTGACAATTGACAGTTAATTTAACTTACAACGTCATTTAACCAATTAAGCGAAAACCATTTTGTTTACGCCATAATTGGCGTAAAATAAATATTAACATGAAAAAGTTTCTTAAGTAAACTTCTGCGCTTATAGTACACTTCATTTTCAACATACTATTAAATCGTAATGGAAGCATTGACCTTAGCATAGAAAACTAGAATTACTTAACTAGAATCCTAAAAACTTGTTTATATAGCAAAATGTAAACTTAACATAAGCTTTCCAAAGATAGTAACGTGCGCTTAGGTATTTGTGGATTGTTGTATATAAAAACGTGCTTTGCATGCCGGCAGTTAAAAGCTGAAAAATCACTCAACAAGTTTTTCTATTAGAAAAAGCAAAGAGGAACAATATCACATAAATAAATAAATTAACAGTGGGTTGTAAAAAAAGGGTTATTAATAAAAAAAATTGTGAGGATTTTAATATTTGTAACCGCTTGCTTTCAACCAGCCCTCACCTCCTGTCCTCCGTCAGTCCTACTCACCTTTCCAGTATTGTTATGCGATTAAATAGGCAATTGCGTGTGCGTGGACCGTAAATAACATAAATCAATTGTGTCTTCATCTATTCAATGTCCAGAACACAAGTGAATGGTCATCTTTTCGAATGTTACATTGATGCGCTCGAAGTAGGCTGTTGACCGAACAGACGATTACTATTCGTAAGCTAAAATTTGGGGTCTAGTGTTTCATAGTAGTAGTAGTCCTTGTCTCAATGACGGTTGCAAGAAATCGTCCGAAAAATTACTTCATATAGTACACGTCACTAATTAACTTTTTTCCCTTTTCTGCCTATCAGATAGTAACTCGGGTAAGCATTTTAACTCTTCCCCATTTGATATAGTCATTTATTTACAACATCCTGCTCAAAAAACACGGTGGTAAGAGGGAAACCTATTGTCGAGTTCATTTTATTCGCTTTATTCATATGCTTGTTAATGAGTCTGTGTCTAAAATCGCCCACAATTCAATTTCACTTTGAAATAAGCTTCAAATAACAATTACCTGAATGTAATAGACCGGCGGAACACCTTCGGCGGTCTGTTTTTAAGTGTCCGATAGCATTCGTTAAATGTCCGCTACTAGTTTTTTAATTTTAATTTAAGAACATTAAAAAAAGTTAAGAACAGACTAAATTTTTAGTTGGTTTGTAACATACTTACAAAGTATATATCACAAGGTTTTCTATAGCGTGGTCTTGACACGTGCAAGGTCGCGAAAACTGCAATTGAAACCGGAAATTTTTGCAAATATAGTGTAAATCGATAACGATATGTTATTAAAAATGCCATAAACCATGGCCACAAGAAGCAAGAGGCTATGGCTTACAAATCATAACAGAGATTGATCTGGAATATTTATTACTACCCATTATTGAAGGTTGGGGAAAAGGAGTGTGTTGTTTCAGTTTTAACATTCAGATATACGCCATAAGCATCCCGCAATCTAAAATTCCAACTCCAAGCCAGTCTGTCGTTACGGCTCTTGTCCGTGGGCGTAAAAATCGGGATCGAAAACTACTTGATAGCCAAGGATTCGATTTCAAAAACGGCGTTATTCGCCAACTGCTGACTCACACACTAAACTCACAAACCTAAACAAGTGAAAACACTATGGCTCACTATTATCCCTATACCCTACATCATCCTGCATCTTGCACTTATTCATGTAATGACTTTTTAGAATAATGTGTTATATAGCAAGTGGCTGAAAGTGTGCTCCAATCCGAACAATTTTCAGTAGCATTTGTCCTTGGGCCACCACATGTCGGTGTAACAATTTTATAGCAAAATTTCGGTGCAAAGTTTTTAAATTTCTAATAGCAGGCAAACAATGTAGCAATTAACAAGTAAAAACACTATAACGAATCAGGGCCTACAGTTAAATACTCTGTACTATCGTACAACGATATTACAAAATAAGGCGTCGTATGGGAAGTGGTCGAAATAGCGGTCCTACATGAATCATTTGTAGTAACGGCCATCCTCGGGTGTACCATTTGTCGGTGTACCGAATTTCATTCAAATATCTTAAAATTTTCCGGTTCGGCGGACAGGCAAGCTTAAATTCAAAATCACTTTCGGAATCAATAAATATAATAAAAGGTCGGTCTATTTCATACATACATTTGCACAAACTTAGTATATCCTTGTATCACAAATATAATATAGGATATAACAAGCGATTCGTAGAATAACGAACAAACAAACGAAAGAGAAGAGAAGAGCGAAACTAAACAGATTAAAAATTAAAACAATCAAACAAACAGAACGCGCATATATGTGATAAATGGACTCAAATGATTTCGTCTGCCTTCATTTTGGACATTTTACGATTTCTGCTGAACATATCTGAATTTCAATTTTTTCTTATTTTAAGTTGCTACTTGTTGTTCATTTCTTTCTTTTATTTTGCCATTTCATATTTCAGATTTATTTTTTTATATACAAAATTTTCACTTTTAATTCGTGAACTCTGCGAAAATGTTACGGCGTCATATAAAATTGATAAGCATTACATTTATGATTGCAATTGGTTTTTGTTGCTGTTTAACGGCATCATCCGACACTCGTCCCAAGAGTTATGGCTATTATCGTTTGCCTACATCCCTAAAACCGGAATTGTATACGTTGAAGATTATGACAAAATTGGAGGATCCATCAAATCTAATGTTTGCTGGCGAAGTCGATTTACTTTTTAAAGTTTTAAGCGATACCGATAATATAACGTTGCATGTCCAGAATCTAACAATCGATGAAAAACGTACCGAATTGAAGAAATACAACGACAACAGTACACTTTACTGCATTAAAGATTCGACAGTTTTAGAAGAACATGATTATTATATAATAAGCTTGTGCCAACCATTGCAAAAAGATGAGATGTACACGCTTACGTTGGCATTTAAGGCTCCATTAAATCAGCGTTTGCACGGTTATTATCGTAGTTCGTATATAGATAAGTCGACAAATCGGACCAAGTAAGTTTTTGTGTTAGTTTTTTTTTTTTAAAGTTCCGTTCGTAAGTTTCATTTTATTTTATCTTTTATACTTTTAGATGGTTATCGATAACTCAATTTGAACCGGCTTATGCTAGGAGCGCTTTCCCTTGCTTTGACGAACCGAATTATAAGGCGAAATTTAAAATTTGGTTGGGCCATCATAATGCTTTGACCGCCTTAAGTAATATGCCTTTGGATAGACAAGAACTCATGTATGTTTTCTATATACATCACCATTAGGCTATATTCGCTGGAGATCCTTTAAACCCATAATCGACGTTTAGTAATTTAGTTTAAGTTGCTTTCGTTTTTTGAACTGGAATTGAACGTTTCGTATTCATTTGTGTCGTTACCTTCACTAAACGGTGAATATTAACTATTATCGCAATATGATATCTCAAGGCCCCACTCTGCAAGATAACAAGATCACTGAGACACCAGATGTCATAGAGCAATTTTTTCTGTGCGTTTTGCAGGACTTAGTAATACGATTTTGTAATAAAACTAATATTGGAGTGTTTTCTTACAACTATTCCCTCGAACTTAACAACCCTATTTTATAATAATGTTCAAATTGGAGCGTTTTCTTGCGCGTATTCTCCAAACTTGGTACCAAATCAAAGCAACTGTAACAAGAATGGGCATCGTTTGCTTTCGCGGCTAATGACCGGTCACAACGCCAGAATGTATCCTGTATATATGGATGGACAGGCGGACATGTTGAAGTCCATTTAATCAAGAATACATATACTTTATAGCGTTTATCAGGCGCCCGGCTGGTTACTTTTTATTTCTAAATTACGCTGGATTCAACGAGAAAAATGTTCAAAAATATTTTCTATGGATGATACGATAGCACTTGTACTAAAAAGGCACAAATGTACATTTTTTTTTTTTTACCCCTTATACTTCCAGTACAACGGTATATTAAGTTTATGCGGTGTACAGCATCCAAAACGATTTCACTTGTTCTAAGGTAAAGCTATTGATATATAGAACATTTGGCTATATTGAATATAAATTCCATACCTAATTATTTTTTTTTATATAGATCGCCGAGGTATCGGGATATGCTAGATTTGTCCCAGCATACAACACATCAGTGGCCTTATGAAAAATATATATTCTATACGATCCCCAGTTGATTTGACTATATCCGTTTATCTGCCTCTTTGTGTCTCTGTCCGTCCGTTGGTTTCTCGCGGAACAAAATTTGAGATAAGTAGCACGGGGTGTTACTTTTTAGCCGTAAACCAAATTCATAACAGAAAAGAAATTTTGATTTTTAGTTCAATGCAGATATTAGTATAACCAATTAAGACTTCAGAGGAAAAAAAGGTTCTGGTCAGTGTGCATAAAAGCTCACAAAAGACAGTTAATCAGAACTTACAACGTACAAAAATGTTTGATTTAGGATCGGTTAAGGGATCTTCGCAAAGGAAATTTTCACAAATTGGTCTCTGCACTAGAAATTTTAGTTGGTAGCCAGCAAGGATTCGTCCTCAAGCAAATATAACTTTCTTAGTTAATCGCTTTTTTTTCTCCTAATTTCAACTATAAATCTTTATCTTATGTTTAGTGCGGAATTGCCTGGTTATGTATGGAGCGTTTTTGAGGAATCCGTACCTATGTCCACTTATCTGGTGGCCTATTCGGTGAACGATTTCGCTTACAAGTCATCAGGTGATAACCGTGTTATGTTTCGAACTTGGTCTCGTCCGGAGGCTATGAATCAATGCGATTATGCCGCTGAAATAGGTCCGCAATTGTTAATGTTTTATGAGAATCGTTTCGGCATTAAGTTCCCTTTGAAAAAGCTTGATCAAATAGCTATACCGGATTTTGAAGCGGGTGCAATGGAAAATTGGGGTTTAATTACTTATCGTGAAACGACTCTACTATTTGCACCAAATATTTCTTCAGAGTCGAATAGAGAGCGTATAGCTACCGTAATAGCTCACGAGCTGGCCCATCAATGGTTTGGTAATTTGGTGACTATGAAATGGTGGTCAGATCTATGGTTAAACGAAGGATTCGCCACTTATATGTCAAATTTGGGCGTCGATTTTTTAAATCCTGATTGGGAATTGCTGAATGAAGATGCTATGGACAATATCTTAGGAGTCTTTAAATATGATGCTCACATCAATAGTCATCCCATATCGCAACCGATTGAAGCTACACAGCAAATAAACGAACGTTTCGATACTATTTCCTATAAGAAAGGATCAGCGGTATTGCGCATGTTGCATATGATTCTGGGCGAAGAAGCTTTTTTTGAAGGTATACGTCACTATTTAATGATTAACATGTTTAATAACGCGGAACAAGATGATTTATGGAACGCTTTCACTGACCGAGCTCATCTTTATAAACGTATCGAACCTAGATACGATATGAAAACTATTATGGACTCTTGGACTTTACAAGTCGGCTACCCCTTGGTGAAAGTTATACGCAACTATGATACTGCGACTATGGAGATATCGCAGCAACGTTTCTTATTAAATAATTCACAATCAGTTGATGATAATGAGAAATGTTGGTGGACGCCTTTGAGCTTTACAACAGCTACGAAAAAGGATTTTGCTACAAATAATACATTACATTGGCTTGAATGCAAAGAGGGCAAAAAAAATATAAAAATATCTTTAGAAAATCTTGCAAATAAAGAAGAATGGATCCTTTTCAATGTGCAAATATCTGGCCTATATCGAGTTATCTATGATGAGAACAATTGGATTTTATTGAATCGCACTCTAAATAGCAACAAATATAATGATATTCATGTCTTGAATCGGGCTCAGCTAATCGAAGATGTTCTATCGTTAGCTTGGGGTGGTTATATGGATTACAATACTCCGTTAGATATGTTGCAATATCTTAAGCAGGAAAATAAATATCTACCATGGTATACGGCATTGCAGGGCCTGGCAAACGTTGATCGTTTGCTAAAGAATTTTCCCACGCCATATGGATTTTTTTCGGTAAGCTCTTTGATTGAGTTAAAAGGAATATATATATAGAAAATTTAAAGGGAATTAAAATCATTTTAGAAATTCCTAGTTGACATTATTCTACCCGTATATAATAGCTTGGATGGTTTAAATAATACCGTAAAAGCAACGGAAATTTCTCAAGTTAAACTGAAGCATAAAATGCTCATGGCTAAGTGGGCATGCTATTTAAAAATAAACGATTGCGTACAAACGGCTGTAAAATACTTCCAAGAATGGAAACAATCGTCTGTCAATCGTATACCCGTCGACTCCAGAGTAATCGTTTATTGCACAGCTATAAAGCATGGCGATCGTAGCGATTGGGAATTTCTATGGCAGCGTTTACAAGAATCTAATGTGGCCACTGAGCGCCGTACTTTAATCCAAGCGCTGTCATGTTCACGAAATGCTACTTTGTTAAAAACTTACATTGATTTGATCTTTGACGAGAATAAATACATACGCAAGCAAGACTCTGCTGCTGCTTTCGGAGCGGTGGTACGTAATGAAGTGAGTTTTTCCACAGCTAGGGATTACCTTATCGAGCATATCGATCAATTACATGAATTGTGAGTTCTTATGGTGTCGACTTATTAAACTTTCTACAAATTTCAAATGCTTTTCAATTTTTTTCCCTTTTTTTCAGCTACGGGCCTACTTCGCAAGACTTAACCAGCTTACTTTCATCGGTAGCAGGTCAAATAATTAATATAGAGGATTTGAATGTAATACAATCTTTATTAACTAGAAAGAGAGATTTCTTTAAGGAATATCAGAAAAGTGTGTCAAATGCTTTGGAAACCATTCAACTTAATATCGGTTGGATTAGTCGCAATGCCGATATCTTGCAGATGTATTTAGTAAAGCGTAAGTCAAGTGACTAAATTTTAAATACGATCTCCATTAATCAGATACAACAGAGCACTGGTTAAGCGAACGATTGTTTTTAGATTTGCTCTTTAAAAGCGACTCAGTGTTTATTAATAAATATTTGAATTATTTACGACAATCCATATGTATGTCAAATAGATATATTACTTACCTTTTACATTTTATATGAATTTCAAAATAAAATATATATTTTTATGAGCACTACATTTTAAAATAATTTGCGAAAACCTATTAAATGAATTTTATTTACATATATCGAACACTTATTTACACACCCCCTTTTGTTTACCCTATGTTGAAAGGTTGGCTTTTTTAAAGTGAATCGATCTATCTTTTGTTTTAGCTAAAATTAATTGGACTCTCGAATTCTTGAAGCGACCATTAATACCCACTAAGAACGATTGATACTCTTGCGCTTCTCATAAAAAACAAAACGTCATATCATCTTTTTGCAGATGACCAGTAAAGCACTTCATGGCCTTTTCTCTTTTATTCATCATTCATTAAATGCTACATATTTTTTTTTTTTTTTTATTTAATTATGAAATAATGGAGATATTTTGTCATTATTTTTACATGAATATATTTTCGAGTGGTTATTAATATATATTTTGGTAATTTTACGCTAAACATGACCATGAATTTTTTACACGCTCAAAACCCGCGCATCACTACATATATACACAGCCATTTATCCAACAGCTGACATGAATGAACATGAATTTTTTAAACAAACAAAAACACGCACATCATATCATTATATTGCAAAGCGATTTAATTAATTTCAACGCCTTCTTCGAAACCGACATTCCCGTTTTCCCGCGTCGTTCATTTGCAATATTTATAATTTTTTTTCTTTTCTTTTCACATCACTGAATTAATATATTTACCGGCTAATTTAAGCGTATTACTAAAACACCTCGTGCCGTCTTTTATTTCCAAAAGCAACTAAGCTCTCACTGCAGCATTACTTGCAGAGCAAAGATTACTAAAGAAAAAAAAACAAAAACAGATCTCTTCTAAAAATCGAGAGAGCGAGAGATTTCTCTTACTATAGATGAAAAATAAAATACGATACTAAACTCTTCTTTGCAAAATCATCTTTTAAAAGAAAATATATATTATATAATATATAATATATATATGAGAGCATGCATGCATGCATAAATTTACATTACTGAAACATTTCATCAATACATCAACTTTATTTTTAAAAATTTGTTCTATTTACAGGACAAGCGCGTAAATAGTCAACATACATATATACATTAATATATACATATATTATAGGCATTTTTTGCAAAACCAAATTGTTTATCAATTTACGGAAGGCAATTACATGATTATAAAAAATAGAGAGGCCACATTTTAGTCACTTTAATCACTCCCATCTCAAATGGGTAGTGCATTCATTCCACCGAATGCGTTCAAAGCATTCACGACCACCGCTTTTGTATAATATATTATATAAAATGCTTGAAGACTACAACACAACATGTAGAGATCAATCTATTATTTAGTGGCATCACTTTAAATCCAATCCAATGGCATCGAATTACCGAAAAAAATCTGAGAACACCATTAATCAAACGCCAGCGGAATATTATTAGTTCAGACGTCAGCAGTGCATACTATTTAGTCATTAAAAAACGCCATCACACATTATTGCACACATCTCGCTGCTTTAACTGCGGACATCAACAGCAAAACTTACGTAATGACCCACCGAATATTAAAGGAATATGAATATACAACTGCGCCGGAGGCAATGACGAGAAGCTCGAAGCTTGATTAAAATTATCATCAGAGCAATGAAAAGAGATTTATTGCTGCAGAAATTATTCCATCCGAAGTTCTGATATTCTCGTAGTTTTGGCCCAAACTTTGGTCATCACTGCACTTTTGTTACCTTCATTTGAAGTGGTTTATCGGAGCTTCAAACCCTTCGATAGTCGAAAGACATACATAATTCCATATGCATCGATTTAGAATCTTGATAACTGATGCTCTTCTAATGTAGGTAGAGATAAATAGACGTTCAAAAAGCTTTGTATAGAGAATCCATGAAATTTTATTTTCAACTAAGGACCGATCTCACGTCCACAGCTTTTCGAGTTGCTTAAAAATGTTAACGCTATCACTAATCCTGAATTGAAACAAAAACAAAAGGAGGCTTACCATGAAAAAGAGAGCTTTGCATACAATGACGAATATTTTGAGCATAAGCTACGTGGATGCCCATCTGAAACTGATTTTTGAATTTTTTAGAAAGAATAGAATTTATGTTAGGCTCCAATGACCACAATTGCATAGTACGTAGTACACCATCTACATAATATATGTGCGCAATTCATCTTTATGGAAGACTTGTCCGACTAAGGTTTACCGATGTTTTAACGATGTCGTGTTATAAATATAAGATAAAGGACAACTCAAGTATAACACGTGTTACTCCTCATGCATCCATTGAATCTTATTATTGCATTCAAGCATTGATATAAACGTAAAGAGTTCAAACTTCTCGACAGGTTTCTTTGCCAAGCACTTATATAATTGACCTCAGTTACATCTAATCGTGTCAGAAACACCGATTAGAGTGAACCTGGCGATTATTGCGACAATTTCAAACATACGACTACATGAACGACATTCGCGACGGTTTTTTTAAATCGTGACTTTGTATAAGCACAAAGGAAGCCCACTGCCCCATCAGCATTTCTAAAAAGCTCATCATTGTCTCCTTGTCTCACACTTTATACATTGGACTGTGTAAGCCCAACGTTGTCACTTCATTTTTATACAACATTTCAACAGATTGGCGAATAAACGGACTCGGCTAATTGAGTTTATTTATTATTTACTTGTGTCTTTAGTAATCGAAACAAAAACAATTTGTAAACATTTAGAGCCGCTTGGAAAAAATTATCTTTGTTCGCTAGAATTTTAAATAACATTTTATATTCAAAAAATGCTGACAGGAGACCGTCCATACGGTTGGTTATGCAGCTTGTATATTTTACAAACAGATATGCACGATGGCAATGACGGTCACCCTGGTAACAGACTTTCGCTACCGCTATGCAAATGGAGAAAAGGTGGCTCTTAGCGCCCTTGCAATACTTACAATCATTTACAATCATCAAAAACCATATTAAACCAGATTAAACCTGATTAAACCTGATTTCGTGGTTACCGTTACACGAGATCCTCTTTCAATTTGAACTGATGTTGCATTCATACCCACACTAAGGCATTTACGAAAGCGACAATATGGGCATCAATTACGTCTAAGTTTATCTACCGGACTTTGACCTTTCGAGGGGTGAAAAATTTTGTTTGCGATATATGCTCATCGGTTGGAATCGTCAAAATTCTACCTCTTAAAATGCTAATCAACAATCTAAAGATGTTTGAGAAACTAAAACTATATATTTTCTGATCCCTATTGTTAAAAATTTTTCTATATCAGTGCAACAATTTAATAAATCAAACCCAATCACAAATTTTGCCTGCCCTCTGTTATATTCAAAGGTGTTCAGTGTACAAAATTCAAGTTCCGCTCACGCATAGACGTTGAATGGTATCTAAACAATGAAAGCCAAACGCCAAAAACCTTAAGCTTTTATCGGGAAAAAAGCCCCAAAAATTTGCTACGAAATATCGATTGGAATCAATAATCAACTGAAGTGGTTGTAGGGAACAATTGATTATAAATGAAAAATTAATGACATGGCTTAGACAGATTTCTACATTGACCTAAGCGTGACTTTTTAGAAGGAAATTTGATTTTGTGCAATTTCAGTCTTTGCGTCAAGTCTGTGATCTTTTTTACTCACAATACTTTTATTCAAGACTCACCATTTTTCTTGCTCTTCTGCATTCCCTTAGGCGGCTATGCCTATAGCGTATGTTCGAAATTACGGCAAAATTATGCAAATCAAAATCCATGTACATGCTCGAGGACAGGTGTACTGCCGATGTCTAAACTAATAATAAGGAGTTGGTATCGATTGTCGTGAGTTCGCAGCAACTCGTACGCTTGAATTTGAAAACATCATCCAAATATCATCGAAAAAATACATCCCGGAATGTAATCTTCCAGCACATTGCACAATAGCGATAACCAAGAAGGCTCTCATCGCCCTTACGTGGAATTAAACTACTACACATTTGAGACAGGAGTGATAAAAAAAAAACCAATAGAGTTGTCGTTTGCCTCTCGGGTTATGAAAGCCATGCAAATAGCTCCCGTGAAATTGAAAAACGATTTGATCTGCAATCCTCATCGGCATCCATTATCGCCCATTTTCCAAGGCCTATGAAAAAACAAATAATACATTTTTAATTTTTTTTTATTTCGGGTTAAAAATCTCTTAAATAACTTTTACCGAAAATTTTTTCATTTAAATTTTCCGTCTTCCGACTTCCTTACTTCTCCATCTTTACTACCTGAATGAATTAAATGCGATGAAAATTTTCCTTTTCTAATTGAAAGAATATTTGCAACGCCTACTCATAAGTAATTTTCAAGACCTGCTTTCTCCTATTAATTAATAAATACGCAAGCAAAAATGAATTTCTTTTACAACAAGTAATACACTAGCGTGTAACAGGGTTCGGCAACCTTTTCTGGCCGCGAGTCAAAATCAACCAAAATGTGAGTATATATAAGGGACGTTTGGATCAGGAATATTTTCGCACTAAAGCAATCCTTTAGTAAATAATACATTTTTTATGTACATATAAATAAACACTTATAAGTACAAGATGCATGGTAGACCACTGTAGGATGGGGTTATACCTTTTTTTGTTTTTTTCCAAAATGTATGTAACATGCAAAAGGAAGCTTCACACACCTTCAGCGTAAAATTCTGTATTCGTATAGCCATATCTGTCCATCTGTGTGGTGATTGTTGTTGGCACTCTGCGGCTCGCAAACATTGAGATATCGACTTCAAATTTGGAAGCTTTTGCACGCAGGTTTGGCATTGAAAATGGGCCACACTGGTCGGAGAAGAAGCCGGCAGTGGAGCCGGAAATCCGTTTTTCTTAACAAAAATTTGTGGATTGTTGCTCGTTACTCGGCAATTATTAAAGCTAGAAGATTGAAACTTTCTACATTTATTTTACGAAGCACTCCTCCCTTTACGTGCAAAAATGGAAAAAATTGGCCATGCCCACACCAAGTTACAAGTTATTAAAATTTCTTTTTTCACTTTTTTGAGGTTTTATGTTTATTTCACATACGGCAAATAGTACAGACGGTTTTAAACTATTTGGTACATTACTCAAATGAAGATATATTATCTGCCTAAAAGTGGGTTAATGGAATATGGAATATGGAACACAACTAAATTTTTCTTAATAATACCAGCGATATGGGTATCAAATAAGAGAACTTGGAGAGTAGAATGCGAAAAGCATAGCGGTGGGTATGCCAGATTCGACCCCCAGGTCACTTGAAATAATCACATGTGTCACTCGGCGACCCGCGGGATATAAGTTGTCGACCTTTGCTGCATCACTTACCAATAGAGCAAATAGTAAATGGGGAGGGAAGGAGAATTCCACTTCCATAGCTCTTCTAATCTATCCACCCAAAAGGCAGAAGGTAAAATTATACATTCACAGATCTCTAAAAGAGTAAATGGGAAGTCGTTTTCCATTAGGAATTTTAATACTATTTTGATCAAGGGATGAGTATCCACCTATTCGATCAAGATATAGAAGGAAATCTGTTTGAAGTGAACTCACGATTGCTGGTAAATATTTTCTTACCGCTCTCACCCGATTAAGCCTGATAATGAACCGAGTTAGTCCATATTGTCAATCCGCGTGTCTGTCATATGGAAGCACTCTAAACTTGTCTTCTATTCTTATTACTCCCGTTTCATAAACGCAAGAATCAACTAAAATATCGTTTGTCAATGTAGGCAACTTATCAAATCTTATGAAATCTAAAGGCAATCTATCTTTGACAATTCTCATCCCATTAAAGGCGAAAGTTGCGAATTGAACTCTCACGTGCGGTAGAGTTTTTAATAAGGCCGATGCTAGTGGTTCACGACTACAGTTTTAGAATTTATTTTTCTGTCTAAATAAGTTATGATAGTAATAATATTTTTAACTTATGTTGCAAGTGGTCACAAAAATGATTCGATCCGAACGATTTGCAATTTACGCACGCTATTGCAAATGGTTCTCAAGATATTTTCATCGAAATATCTCGAAAATTGCGACGTGCAGGTTGAACACAAAAGAACAAGACAGATGGACAGATAGACGGACAGTGAAGCTTGAATTAATTTGAGTCTGAATTGACCGGTATAATAAAGGATGAGTCTATCCCATGTCTTCCAGGATGTTACGTACATCTGCACAAACATAATATACCCTTGTATCAAAAGCGGTAAAATTTGGTTTTCAATTTTTTTTCTTTTGCCTATGAATTGCTGTCAAGGCACAAAAAACCATGGTATACGAAGTAAACCAGGCATGGGCATTCACCGGTCCGTGATGTCGTCAAGTTCGGTTCGGCTGCGTTTGAAATTTCAAATAAATCAATTTGCTCGCACTTAGCAATCCTGCAAAGGACGTAACTATGCAGCTGGTAAATGTGTTTAACCTTTTTTTTTTAATTATTAGGCCATGAAATGACTGGCTTAATAAGAAGAAAAATTGATGCATAATGCCGTAATTTTCATAATACTTGGATCGTGTTCTGGCCCGCACCGTGTTATGAGAGTTACGCTCGTGAAATCAAATGTCGTAGTTACAAAAATACGAACGAATTAATAACGCAACGTATCTTATACGTAAGGCCCTGCATTGCGAATGGCTCAGCCTTTTTTAAACCAGCTGAGTTGGCAATGTAAAACTGGATCTCATTAGGTTATAAATGAAGCCTAGAACTTTTAACCTTAGTATAAATTTAATTAAAAGTATATGCAAAAAAAAAAAAGAAAAATTAATTCTTTTGTATTTTAAACATGGTTTCTGTTGGCCTTTCGGCCTCACTATAATTTAAGGGTTAAACAAGATCACTTCCTTTTTTCTCTTCCACCACAATCCAGCGAATCAACAACAGGAGGGTAATCATGTATGAAAAACTTTGCTGTCGGTGTAATATTCAGCAGTGCGACAAAAACGGCTAAATATAAAAGCGAAAGCTGACTTTCCGCCACACGATTGCCCATCAGATGATCCACTGCGCTAGCTGTAAATCACGTGGCTAATCACGTATGAAAAATGTAACTTTCGCTATTGTGTTCGGGAACAACGGCTGAACGCAAAGGCGAAGGATGACATTCAGGTACGTGGTTTCCCAAAAGCTTTCGCTTTCGTATTCAGCTGTTTCGCAAAAGTGTCTAAACGCAAAGGCGAAAGGTGTCTTTCAGCCACGTGATTACTTCAAAACTTTCGCTATTGTGTTTATCCACTAAGCAAAAATGGCTGCACAGGCAAAGGCGAAAGCTACCTTTCAGCTAAGTGATTACCGCCAATTATCTGCCTATCAGTTGAAAATGCTTTTCTTTAGTGTGAAATTTTTCGAATTTCGTTAATACATTTGAAAATACGGAATTCTGATTTTCTTTCGATATTAATCAAAAAAGATTATTCACTGTAGAAGCCTTAGTTGATAGAGTAATCATCATACTTATTCTTCACAGATCACCACGCAAGTGACATTACAAATTAAATAAAAAATATATTTTTTAGAGAATGACTCGCTTAATTATCGTCGCTTTTTTATTGGTTCACCTTTATTTCGAGGGGATGTCCTCTGAAGTCAATATAGAGCACTCTTATAAGCACTATCGTCTGCCGACATCGATTCAACCGGAACATTATAATTTGAAGATTATCACATTTTTTGATAATCCACCAAATCTAACGTTTAACGGCGTAGTGACTATTCGGTTTAAGACGATAGTAGACACCAATAATTTGACATTACATTCGCAAAATTTGATCATAGATCAGACTCGTATACAGTTGAAAACTTTGGATGATAATCGCATTTATTATTGCGGTCAATATGTGGATATTGTGCCAGAACATAACTATTACATAATAAATTTATGCAGAAGATTGATAACGGGTGAAGAGGCCGAAATTAAGCTATCGTTTAAGGGAATGTTAAACGATCAGTTGAACGGTTATTATCGCAGCTCGTACAAAGTGAAGACGACGAATGAAACGAAATGGCTATCAGTGACGCAATTCGAGCCGGCTTTTGCTCGAACCGCTTTTCCCTGCTTCGATGAGCCAAATTATAAAGCGAAATTTAAGATATGGCTGGGTCATCATCGTTCAATGACCGCTTTAAGTAATATGCCTATGGAAAGGCAACAGCCCATGTATGTCATTTCACTCTTAAACATGTTATATAAAATCTATTGCAATTATTTCCATTAGATCTGATATGACCGATTATGTGTGGAGCATTTTCGAAGAATCTGTACCAATGTCGACATATTTGGTCGCGTATGCTGTGCATGATTTCGCCTACAAATCATCGGGGGACGCTAATGTAATGTTTCGCACCTGGTCACGACCTGAAGCCATCGATCAATGCAATTATGCGAGTAAAGTAGGTCCGAAAATATTGAGATTCTACGAACATATATTTGCTATTCCGTATCCATTGAAGAAATTGGATCAATTTGCCGCTCCAGATTTAGGGGCGGGAGCGATGGAAAATTGGGGTTTAATTACTTATCGGGAAGCTGCTTTATTGTTTGCTGAAAATGTATCTTCAGAAACTAGTAGACAACGTATCGCTGATGTAATAGCTCATGAGTTGGCTCATCAATGGTTCGGTAATTTAGTGACGATGAAATGGTGGTCCGATTTATGGTTGAATGAAGGATTTGCCACCTATATCGCAAGCTTGGGCGTAGCCTTTTTAAATCCGGAATGGGGTTCATTAAATGAGGAGGCTTTAGATAATACTTTGACAGTTTTCAGACGCGATTCCCAACTCAGCAGTCATCCAATTTCGTTACCAATTGAGAGTACTCATCAGATTGCCGAACGTTTTGATGCTATTTCGTATAAGAAGGGAGCGGCTGCTTTACGCATGATTCATATGATACTTGGTCAAGATGCTTTCTTTCAAGGTATACGTCGTTATTTATTAGTAAATGTTTATAAAAATGCTGAACAAGATGATTTATGGGCTGCATTTACCGAGCGAGCTCGTCTACTCAAACGTATCGATCCCAAACATGACATGAAAATTATCATGGATTCTTGGACTCTACAAGTTGGTTATCCTTTAGTGAAAGTAAAGCGTGACTACAGCAATGGCTTAGTGAAAATAACGCAACAACGATTTTTGCAAAATAATACCTATGTGACAAATGAATCGCAAAAATGTTGGTGGATCCCGTTGACATTTACGACTTCATCGAAAATGGATTTTTCGACTAGCGCACCGTCGGAATGGCTGCAATGCAATCAATTCAAGCAACAAGTTCAATTGACAATGGAAAATGTAGTCGCGCCGAACGAATGGATACTTTTCAATATCCAATTATCGGGACTGTATCGGGTTATGTATGATTTTCAAAATTGGGTGATGTTAAATCAAACCTTGAATAGTAATAAATTTCAAGGTATCCATGTATTAAATCGAGCTCAATTAATTGACGACATATTATGGTTAGCCTGGGGTGGTTATACCGATTATGATATCACATTCGATTTTCTCTCATATATGATATTGGAAAGGCAATACTTACCTTGGCGTGCTGGTTTAGAGAGTTTAAGTCATGTCAATCGTTTATTAAGAACTTTTCATCCGACCTATGAAACTTTTCAACATTTCATGCGTACAATTATAAGACCAGTGTACTATTATTTAAACGGTTTGAATTATACTCGTCCGGAATACGAAATGTCGCACATAACAATTTTGCATAAATCTTTAATATCAAGTTGGGCTTGTCGTTTGGAAATCCATGATTGCGTCAATACCGCAATTAAATATTTCCATGAATGGAAACAATCGGCAAATCCCCGATCTAATAATCATATACCGGTAGATATAAGACCGGTTGTTTACTGTACGGCCATACGGCATGGCGGTAAAGATGATTGGAATTTTTTATGGCAAATCTATTTAGCATCGAATGTTGCTTCCGAGAAGCATGCAATCATCTTTTCATTATCATGCTCCTATAATGCTACCATATTACGGACATATATTAATATGGCTTACGATCGAAATGAATACATTAGACGACAGGATGCTACATTTGCGTTTAGTTCGGTGGCACGGAACGAAATTGGTTTTACATTGGCTAAAGATTACTTCATAAGTAACATCGATCAATTATATGAATTGTTTGTAACTTTCTTCTAAATTATTTAAAAGCAATTTTTTTTTTATAAATAATTTTTTTTTTTTTTATATATACATTTTAGTTACGGTGCACATACCCAAGAGTTGGGCAATTTAGTATCACCGTTGGCCAGTCAAGTGGTTCAATATGAAGATCGTAATCAATTAACTCAATTAATTGATAGAAAACGTAAATATTTTCGCAAAAGTGAGAAAATTGTTTTAAATGCTTTGGAAACAATTCATCATAACTTAAATTGGATCGAACGTAATGTCAAGGCGGTTAGCTCACATTTAAAACTTCGCTTCACTTATCTCAACTAAAATCCAACTAAAGATCAAAGATAACATGCAACAACATACAACAACAACAACAAGAGCAACAATAACAATATTGAAATTAATTCAAGCTTCATGCGTTAATTGTTAATTGTTTTTTAAATAATTATGCGAAATATATTTTGTTATAAAATTTATAATTATCGAGTATGAAAGATATGGAAGACCGTGGAGCTGGGGAAAGCTAAGTAAGGTTTCAATGGACTTGGGCCGATTTATGAAAAATGTATCAAGAACATTGCAAGTTCTCTCGCAATTTCAAGAAACTTTCTTTCTCAAGGGGGAAGTCAATCCACACTGAGTATTTCATTGACTCACACAAGATGGAAAACATCGATTCGTTCATCGATTTAATTTGCAGATTGAGTTCTCTTCAAGTAAGACTAAGTCCGCGCTAGGTTTCCAAAGGGCTTAAGGTTCCTTACATTATAAAAAGTCTATACATGTGCTGAGATAGAGCAATACTTGAACTTGCCTATGTTGAATCCATTGAATCCGTTCAAAAGCAATTCTTACTGTTTACCTTTAGGAATTTGGGTTTGGGACCCGCTTGTCTTTCTGCCTCCTTATGAAAATAGATTGCTTCTGTTATCCTTACCGTCACTTGAGCCACTTATATTTATTTCCTTCCTAATTAGGTTAATTGATGGTACTATCGATTCGCCCACATTAGGGTAAAGGTAAGCTTTAATGCCACTGAGCTCTTCTCATTGGATTTCCATTAAGCTTAGTCAATGTAAACTGCTTAGTCGATGTAACTGCATTCAGAGAAGTTTGCAGAAACCTAAATGATGACAATATCGGATTCTTTAAAGTCTATCAAAACAAGTTAATATGCCTACTATGCACGATTTGTTTACGTCGTACTTAAACTAACTTGAAATCGTAACATCTCACTATGATTTGAAAATTAACTAGTATTGTTCAAGGTTATCAGTTGCCAAGCCTTTGCATTGGCTTAGGGGTCACTTGCAACCTGCATCTGTGCCAGTTATAGGTGTGCTTCTGTGTACATGCTTTTTTCTTTCTTATTTATTTATACACGAATTGTTATTTAATTTTTTTTTTTTACTCCTTATATACTTTACATTAGTTTTTAACAATAGTTAGTATAAGATTTATTTCTAAGAATCAGTTGAATTTGGCTATTCATTTATTTTAGCTGAGTTTCATTGTGTAAATATATAAATAAATAAACTCTAATATTAAACTCTAACTAAGGGGCGAGTTTGGGTTTCTCTCATTACTGGAGGTTTCTGTTTGTCTGTTTTTCCCTTTGTTCCTCAACAAAAGAGCAATATTTCACATAATAACGGAGTTCCGTTAGCATTTATTTCCTTTTTTTTTATTAATTCTCTTAAGTTAAGTTAAAGAGAGCAATTATAAAAAGAGGAGAAACAAATTGAAAATCCGTGGGTATTTAGCTTAAGCAAAGTAACATCTACAAACATAAAAACACTAAAATACAAACCATGGCAAAATTACAATTGAACAAGAAAGCTTTGATCAGTGTGGGAAAGGCACTCAAGAAGATAAGTACTGCTTGATTTTTTTAAAGTGGAGTCTATTATCAATAAAGAGAGCTTTTATGTGTAAGAAATTTTGTTTTGATAATGTTTTAAATTTGCAAAGTACTTTTTGAAGTAACTGAAACGAAAACAAATTGAAAAGCACGCAAACAAAATAAAATATTATTATTCTTTAATAATTCAAAAAGAAAGAAGAAAAGTAAAGTATATATATAACTTAAATTAAAACAATGTAACTTAAATTAAAACGATACCAAAACACATGAAACCCTACATTATCAGAAAAATAACCCAGCCATATTTATATATAACATAGACATAAAACAGTTAAAAGAAGTAAATATGAAAATTTATATTAAAACACTTATGTAAAACTAAAGTCAAAACATAGAACAAAAATGGAATGTCTTTTTGATTTGGAACTTATGCAAAAAAGAAAGTAATAATGGTTGCTAATATACAACAATACATATGCAACATTGGATAGAATTTCTTCAACGATAGCCAACGATAGTCTATCTTATATCTTAACTTTTGAAGGAATTATTCTTGAAATTTCTTCTTCTTTAACGATACGGCGTAGAGTAAATTTCGTATTGTGAGAAATGATGGAGTACATGTGTACGGGTCGAGTGTTATGAAAAAGCTGAAAGTTGCGCAAGTGTAAAAGAGTAGATTTCTAGTTTGACTGCGAATATTTACATGTATTGTTGTGTGAACGCAAAATATCAAAAACGCTGCGAGCATGAAGACCACATATGAGCAATTTGCAAAGTGTGGAATGGCGAACATTCGGACTGACAAATACACAGAAAGTAATAATCTACACGAACATAAGGGGCTACTCACTATTGTTCATTTGATGATCACTGTATCTCGTGTGATTAAACACCAGCCTGTTAATAAGGCAAATTATGCCTAGAGACCGCAATTTATAAACCAAGGTTATGTATTTATATATATATATATATAATTGAATTATTCAAGCGCTGTTGCCAAGAAGAGTACTTTTTGTAGATTGCCCTCAAAATCAGTGGAAATCAGAACATGATCATTGATATAAAATGGCCTGGAAGATGTAATATTATTATCTGCAGTGGTATTTCTATAAATATTCATGTGACTAGGCACCCAGAAAAAATGACAAGAAAGTGCATCAGATTTGAAACTCTATATAGTAAAGATCTGATTTCTAACACATAAAGGACCTGAGGGGAACGATTGCAAAGCAGATAAGACAGATTTACTGTCTGACACAATAAGGACTTTCTTTTTTGATTATGTAAGCGCTGAGCGAATGGCCTCCAAGATCGCAAGACATTCAGCTAAAAATATATAACTGCATGGATGATTTGAAAAATAAGCTTCGATATTAATATATGGAAACCAGAGACCGCTATCTACAATGTCATATTTCGATCCATCAGTAAAAACAAAATGTGTCTCCAAATTCAACTTAGCCAAGTAAAATTGGCATTCACCAATACATAATTATAATCTCTTTCTATGGTAGAGCACACTTCTGACAAAAGCGAATATACAACACTCTACCTGTTATCTTTGTAAGATAAAATTTGCATGATATGTATAAGCAAAAAAAAAAAAAAAAAAAAAAAAAAATGGATGAAAAAGACTTCTATTTGATGTTGTGTGATTTTCTCACCGGTGAGAAATTACTTACTGGCTGAAAATATTGTGTCCAAAACGAATTTCGAATAAACTATGTGTATCAGTTCTTAGAACGCTGCAATTATTGAGTTTGTAAAAATTTTAAGATCGGAAAGAGAAGACTTGTGTCATAGAACATCTTAAGTGAAAGCTATGGCCGGATGATTCTCATTGTAATGCGACTAATGTGGATGATACTACTGTCGATTATTTACGTGAATTTTCCCTTTCATTTATTTTGTGCAATACACATTTGAAGGTCAAACTTTTCCATTGTGTCCTCCATAATTAAAGGGCCCAAGTCAAATTTTTGGTGCCTTCAATAATAAGCAAATTTATCGCACATACTGAAACATGCAAAAATAAAGTTTTTAATGATTAATTGCCGAAAGATTCTCTGAACGCAAGAAAACAAGGCGAGGAGACGTGTAGACAAGCTTAAACCAATCGATATAATAAAGTCGTCTAGATGTTGCATACTTCCGCTCATCCTTAATGTATCCTTATATCACAGGTGATGTAGGGTATAGCAACCAGATGAAATCGATTCAAGCACTCAGTGCGTTCATATTAAAATACACTTGCTCTCGAATAACTCATAGCAGGTACCAATCATCTTTATATCACAATTTTGTGTTTAATTAAAAAAATCGAAATTCTCTCATTTTATTCAAAATTTAGAAGTTATGTGGAGAGAAATTCTTCTTCGCTAATAAAAATCATGGAAAAATTCGGTAAATTCTTCAAAGTTTATTTTCGATCATCAGTTACCTGTCTAATCACACCGTTGTCTTGAAGAACACAATTTAAAGAGAAGTTTTGACAAAATTTAGATATCGAAGGGACTTGAAATGAGTAAATAATGAAATGGATACTTTTTGTACTCTATGGCATGTTTTCGCTGCTATAAATAAAACTGAGATCGGTCTTTCTTGAAGGAGAAGCGAAGAGGTGCCTTTAGTTCAGGTTCCTTATACAATATGCGAGGAGACTGCACTTTCTTTGAAGAAACACGACATAGAAGCATGTACATTTTGAGGAATGTGAACAAATGACTCGCCCACATATAACAAAGTAATGCCTTACAACATCAAAAATGTGCGATGGCCGTAGAGATTTGAATGTATAGATAATCTGTAGACAACATGTGTAGAGAAAGCTGGTTGACGGCGGCAAAACAAGTTTTCAACGCGTTCTTTTAAGCTTCCCTACCTGCGCATTAACAATTATTAAAATATGAGAGCACACAGCAATCTTTCGATTTATTTCATCGTAACAGAAATTCCTTTCAATTTTTAGTTCAGAACACATATTAAAAAAATTTCATTTTTGTCTATAGTTAACTGTAAATAATGATTAGTCGTGAAATCACAGCAATTATTTCAATTGAACAATAAGTTTTCTTAGTAGGGCAGCCAGTTACTGTTGCGGGAAAGCCTGCAATAACTCCGCAATTAAATGTGGAGACGCTTTGATCATATCTTTCCAACGTTGGGTGCCCATTACGTGGGTGATGTGGCTATTGAATAAGAAAGAGAAATAATTAAGAAGAAGAAGAATTAAGAAGAAATTAACATCAATAAAATATTACGGTATACATATCAGCATGAGATCAATTTCGGAACTATTATTGAAAGAACCAATTCCACGTTCTCTAAACAAGATTGCATTCTTGCTAACCTAATGTAACATACACTAACCTACTTCAACGAGCATGCGGATTCCCTTCGTCCTTTTTCTAAAACCTGTAGTAAATATTACATATACGTGGAAGCGTAGATGTTCCGTTTACAGGGCAGACTCTATAAATCTTTGCCGAAATTATTATTGTCGTGCCCTGATCTTTTTCTCTACTAGCACAGCCTAATTTTCGATCGTTCCGAAAATCGTATGCTTCAACAACGTATAGAACCAATATTTTCACAAAATTCCGCATTCGGCCACAGCAGTACGACACGATCGTAATGGTGCGATTGGCAAAATATTAAAAGCCTGATGTATTTACATATCAAAACGTGAGTTGAGTCTAAGTATATAGAAAATATGATGGAAGTTTTGGCAAATGACCTGAGCTTGTGGAATGCACTCTTTTTGCGTCCGACATACAGTTTAACAAAAAGGTGCATCAAATCGAATCAGCCACAAAAAGGATCGTGCTTTTCAAGACATAAATTCGATTAACAGCCAGTATTCCACTATGGAAGCGAAAAGTGTGGCTAATCATCTAATGTTTTGTTAGATAATTTATCACTCGCATCTCAAAGAGAAAGTCTAATAGCCACTGAGAAGTGTTTATTAAGCAGGCATACGAGACGACAATGGATTAACGCATTGGCTCCTTACTCATAAATTGGTCAAAAATTCGTTCCTAAATAACAACGTAATGATTCCACATTTGAAGAATTTACCAAGCGTCATTAGTCAGGCAAATAAATATTTGACATTATAAGGTAAATATTTTCTGAAATATGATGCTTTGTAAGAAATGTTACTTTAGCTTGCCCAATATCTAGAACAGTGTGAATTCTATAAAGGGAGGAAATGCTGCGGTATTTTTGGGTACAAATAGACAAATTTCAAGCCAGTCCGTGTTTGAGAACAGCTTTTCTGCAAGAACATTCAATTTTGAGAATTTCACGATTCTGAATTGGCCTAACTTATGAACACGTTAGCGCATGAGTCAGTCGGTATGGTCTAGTCTTCTTACCGCAAGTAAGAAAACTGTATTCGTTCCATCTCAAAGCCGAGACCCGGTATCAACTTACCAGTTAGTATAGATTTGTGATCCTTGAGTGCATGTTCACCCACAGCCAATGTAACATAGCTGCGTTTCTCTTTCACGAATAGATTTCCAAAATCTTTACTCAATTCGTCTTCGAACATTTTACTCTTTATTTTTTTCGATTCATCAGAGATATTAACGATGTTCACCTCTTCAATCTCAAAAACAATAGTTAGTTCATCATTAGGCAAAAAATGATCGGCGTTATTTAATAAAATATCCGCAGATATAAAGTCTCCAAAACACCAATTTGCATACAAACGACTCCATCTGTAAAATGAAAATTGAAACGAAAATGTTTTCTTGGTTAAGAACAAAAGTTTCCATACTTTGATATTCTGCGGACATTTTTTGCTTCCTTTTTTACATTTGATATGTGAAATTTAAGCCTTACTTTAACTTTGGTGGGATTGCCTGAGCCGTCGAAATATAATTACAACGATAATCTTTTCTCACCCGAGATATTCAGTGCGAGGCGAGTGGAGGAGTGTGAAGTAAAACATTTCAGGAACAATTTATTTAGAATTTATATATCACGTTACCACTTCAATTTATTATCACCACCAGACGAATATATTACTTAACACTTCTCTTGGATCGCTCATATCGTTGCACCAAAAACTGAAATTTTCCACAGTCCATGTGAAAATAAATTTATGCCCTTTGATCTGGAGTAGATAGAAAAAAAGGAAAAACAATTTGAATTAATTTTTAAATGACACTCAGGTACGTTTGAAAAGGATTAAGTTACCTTTGTTCGAGCACAACTTTCGTCCACGAAAGTACTAGCTACTGGTGAAGACATCGTTGTACCGTAAAAGAACAAACATGAAATAATGAAAAAAAAAAAACGGGAGAAAATCATCTGAGACGCCTTACATTCTCTTGGACGCAAGAGAAATAAAATACGCTGATAAAAAATAATTTTAAATTACAAAGCATTCTAAAAGGATGTGTGGACTTCTCTGGTTTAATAATTCCGGATTACTTTCGAAAGTCTGAAGGACACCTATCGTGGAAAAGTTTTCTAAACAAGAGAATTTTCACTTGCTCGTCTAATTTCTTCCTCAAAACAGAGCTACGCTTAATGATACAAAAGAACTTAACCTTACCTTATAATTTATCTCAAATCCCAAATGTATGTTAATGAACCAATAATGATTGTGTCGAATCGAAATTGAATTAATGACGGCTTGATAGATTCACTGAATACTTGCAGAAATTTATAAAAGTTAAACGGGCGCTCGTCACAATTACACAGATTTTCATTGAACAACCCGAATGATGAGAAACGATTTTAGGGGTTAATTTGCTTTTTTTTTAGTGGAAACTACCTGCTTCGCTGTTAACGTGTACTTGAGTATCGCACGTGTTGCGATAAGATCTGTGCAGATTTTTGTTTTTATTACCACGTGTTCTGCAGAAAACTGTCATTTTCAAGATTGGCAACACTTCGCGGTAAATATCAAGAATGTGACATAACAATGGAAATGTAAATGCGTAAATAGCTTAAGCACATTTGTATGGAGACACTTGCTTGATAAAGCAAATTTCGAGTTCTTTTCTATTCAATGCGGATTCACTGGTGCCGGCAGTGTAGTGATGTGTTAATAATATTTTTATACCCATGGTCGAAGGATGAGTCAAAACGTTTCCAACGCCCGAAAGAGGGCTTCAGAGAAGCTTCCACAAAGTAGTTATATTCTTGATCACCGTCAAAATCTGAATTTATGTAAGCATGTCCGTCTGTCACATTATCCATTTTAAACATTCCCCTGACCGCAAAAATGAAGCTACGTCTTCAAATTCGGCAAAAACATTGGAATTTCTTGCACACAGGGACATGCCCACAGCACTACATAAGTTGAGAGCACCTCTGTTTTTCAAAAGGAATAAAAAAATTGTTTTTTGATAATTGTTCACAAACCAAAGTCGATAAATCGACAAAAATTTTAATGTATATTCCACGGGCAATGCTGTAGCACCTGTTAAAATATGGAAAAAATTGGCCACGCCTACCTAATATAATCGTATATCAAAGTTTGATTTTTCTATCAATAAGTTTATTAAGCGCAGAAACAACGTTCAAAAACACCACAAAGTATATAAATTGTTGTCCAGCTTAAAATTTGAAATGCACCTATACATCCGTCCGTCTACCCGTCCGTCTGTCTGCGCAATGGTGTGCTATTTGTAGTAAATATTCTCCAATAAGCAAAAACGAACGTATCGCGTACAAGTTTGGTAGTGATCCAAGCTTTTCGAAGGACACGCCTACAACACCCATACGCCTATGCGACAAAAAACCTTTATTTTGAAAATAGAAAAACTCACCCGCCCACACTCCATAGATTCCACTCCATTCTTTCAATTTTTTTTTGGTCTTTTTAGGACAACGGTGATGATTCGTGGTGGAGCGAAAAATTCGTTTAAAAAAGTATAGTTATCTCTATTGGTGAAGCGTGTTACTTAGAAATCAGGATAAAAAAGGGCTGGGTATACGTTAAATGAGATTTTCTGAAGTAAAAAAGGGAAATATTTTATGATGGTGAACCGTGTTATTTCAAAATCAGTTAAAAGGAGAACAGTCTGAAAAAAGACTTGGGTTTACTTTAAATGAGATTCTTTCAAGTAAAAACAGGGAAGATGTTACGAGAGTGAACCGTATTACTTAGAAATCGAGGTAAAAAAGGGCCAAGTGTACATTAAATGAAATTCCCTGAAGTAAAAACTGTGAAAATGTTATTATCTTTAATCAATTTTACAATAAAGACAACTCCCTACAACACTTTGCGTGTGGGCAAATCAACGAGCATTAACACTTACTTTCAAAAGGCGGAAACAGTTAATGGTAATCCGGCAGAATTACTTGTCTCCGTCGAACGACCCATGAAAGTTCCTTGCATTGCGGCATTGTACAAAGTCAATGAGGAAGCATCTGCATTTTGAAGTGGGCAAACTTTATTTGCAATGAACTTTGCATATACATCGAAGTACTTTTCGAAAAATCTCGAAAAGTGTTGGATGGGCCCCGTAGAGCAGAAAGCAGAAAGCTTCACTGTATCGATTTAAAGATTATTAAGTTTATTATGTTGTGTGAGGACTAAAGTCCTAGGATCGTTTTGGTCACACCCTGCAGTTTTCATCCATTTTCTACGCATATATTGTATTTCCTCCTCGTCCAACTTTATTTTATATTAACTTATGTCTATGGATGTATATATATATACATGTTATTTTACATTATCTTACACATTGCCAGTCTGTAGAAATTAATTTACAAACTGACCGGAAACCAGAGGTGTTATTATATTCAATCAGCTGTTTTCGAATGTGATTATCAGTCAATGGGCAACGCCGATACTGACAGATTTTTCCTTAATTAAAGCCGTCGTGCTAAATGGACGTACACTTTTGGAAATCCGTAAACATCCGCGTGGGGAACTAACGTCAGAAGCCATTTAGGGCAAGGACTCAATGAGAATAGGAGGACTAAACAGGGAGACTGAGACGTTAAACTGCGAGACGAACGTCTAGCCAGGGGCAGGCAAAAGTTTAGGGAATCATCTTGTTGCTCTTTAAAAGCCTTACTTTAGGATCGTAATTTATAGAAAAAGAACTGCACTATAGGTTTCCTTTAGATTTTAAGATTGGACACCCTAATGAAGTTTATGGCTCGCATACAGTAAGATCAAGTCAGAGGACAAAGTCGTATTCGGTTATCTAATAAATTGTTGAATAGGTGGATAGGTCGGCGAGCTAAGCCCAGCACGCAGTTTACAAGAATAAAAAAATTCCTACCTTGCAGTTGTGTTTTTAATTTTTATATATGTAGATTATTATTTTAATAAATTAAAAATATAAAAAAAGAAAAATATTTAATTAAAAAGAAAATTAAAATTTTAAAAATATTAAATTAATTTTAAAAAAAATTTTAAATATTTAATTTATAATTTACAAAAATATAAATAATACTTTTTTCACTATTAAGCCGGGAAGAGGGAGAGAATAGTACATACATAATAATAATAAGAAATAAAACAAAGTTTTTTCTTTCAAGTTTTTCAGTTTTATTTTATATTTATGTTGTTGTTTTTTTTTAAGATTTTTTTATTACTATTATTATTATTATTATTATTATTATATATTATTTATTTATTTATTGTTATTGTTTAAGTAAATGTCAATTTTTTTTTTGTTTTGTTTTATTTTTTAATGATACCAATTATTAGAATATAATAAATTTTCCTTCTGCTGTTACTTTGTATTTGTCGTCTGCTTTAATATGTATAGTTATGTACTTAGAAATTTAACAATAACTTTGCTTTGCATGCGTTTAGGCATTCTGTTTTTGTTTTTTTTTTTAATTTATTTAGTTCTTTTGTGTATTCATTTTCGCTTTCAGTTAAGCGGCTTTATTTTGTTAAACAAAGTTTTGCTTCAAGGGTGGTTGATTTAATGTTATGTTAGGTGAGAAGGATGTAAATGTAAATAAGTGAGAGGAGTGTGTTTCAATGTTTGTTCATTTCGTTTTTTTTTTTCATTTATAAATTTTTTTTTTGCTCTTCTTCATGTAATAAATTCGTTTAGTATGTTGTTACTAATGGTTAATTAAGGGAGGGAGTGAGTGTTTAGGATTAATTTTTGATTTTTTTTTTTTTACCTTGAGAACTGAGGATTTGACTTTTCATTTCCTGTTTTTTTTTTTTTGTTTAGGAATCTTTTGAATGTTGTTTTTTTTTTTTTGTTTTTGTTTTCGTTTTCTTTTTTTTTTAATCTATAATGTTTTTGATATGAGTGCAAAACAAGCAAACAAATATTAACTTTTAGCAATTATTTGGTTTTTTTTTTTATCTAATTTATAATTTGCAAACGTTTCTGTGTTTTTATTTTTTTTTGTATGTCAAAAATTTTGAGATCTAATTAGTGTGTGAGTTAATAACTTTTTTTCTTTAATTTATAGAGAAAATAAAGAAATTTTAATTTAATTTTTTTTTTGTATAAATTTTATAATTTTTATTTTAAATATTAACAAGGCATAATAAAATAAATTATAAAAAACAAAAAAAAAACCAATTCACATATGATTTTTCTAAAAGTGTACAGTCTTTGCAAAGATGCAACAAGATTATGTCACATATGTTATAGAGAACAAGCCTTACCCTAATAATATTTTCAAACGTTACTTCAACAAGAGTCAATTAATAATAAAATACCAAACGTCTTTTGAAAATTTATGAATCGAAACTTATGAAAAAGGCGAGAGTTAAAGAAAGGACGTAAAGACTCAATGAATGCAAAGACGTTGGGAATGAGAAAATTAAGATCGAAAAACTGAAAAGGAATGATTTTGATTTCCTCCATAAGACGAAGAAGAAGAGACAAATTTCCAGATGAAATTCTCCTATTAAATTGCCCTTGTCTAGTCGATCGCAGCTAAGAATGCCTAGCATTGTCTTAGTACGGTTAAGGAGTAAAAAATTGAAAGAATCGTACAATTCTACAAAAACCTTAACGATGTGCACTATGAGGCACGCCTTTCTTAAAAGTCATAGCTTTATACATGAAAATTCTTAAGATTGGTATATAAAAAAAAAAAAAAAAAAAAAAAACGAAAAATGAACAGAGATCGGTTTACGGTTCTCGTTATCGAGCAAACTCGATAAAGAACTTGCATTTTGGGCTAATAGTTCGCAGGTTCGTTACCACACACACTTCGATGATTACATAAATATTCCATTATAAATGGTATAAACGAGGAGCCCAACTTGGTACGAAAACAATTGAGTAACATCAAACGAACATGCAATCCTACAGTTTTTCTCTATCATTTCGTAAGATAGCTCGACGAGAACCGCAAACCTAGACAAGGTTGATGCTAACTTCAAACGTTTCTTTATAATCATTTTGCGAATTTTTAAATTTGACTTTAATAATATTATGTCATAATGAAATATTTTCCAGAACGCTACGGCCTATACGTACATACAAGTACTTGACGCAAGCTTACTACATTCTCTAAATGCGTTTAGAAACCGAGACGTCAACTTTTCTTTCTTGGTTTAAATTTTCAAAAACGTTACAATTTTTAAAACTTAAGGAAATTCGGATTTGTATCAGAGCATGGCCAACAATTCAATGAGATCGCCTTCCCCAAAAGGATATCCAAAGTATAAATATAAATTTTATAGAATTTTCCTAAAACTGTTCTGTCAAAAAAGTACATGAGATAAGCAAACCAGAAAATTATGCTAAGAACGATCAAAATTGATAAACGCTTGCCTTCATGATCGTTGCACTACTTGAACCAGACGTTTCACGTTTGTGTCCGAAAAGCAATTGCTTACGCTACTTATGGTTGCAATAACGTAAATATATTTCAAGAATTTAAGTCTAAGCTTCGGTACATTGTGAATGGATGCCATTACTGATTATCGTTATAGCCTTTCAGAAGCACTTCTTCAACAACGGTAGCAACATTAGCCATTATCACTATTACCCACAGCATACGTAGTACCGGCAACTACGGTCCCGGCGAAAGCAACAACTAGTTTGTCAGCAACACGAGGCATCCTCGCTATATTCTGCCAATCGCCACGTCAGTATTTCGTCTTCCCTTGTAGATTGTTCTCGTTTAGGGTTTGAAAGGCTCCATCTTAAGTGGAATATCACCAGAAAGAAGACATGAGGAAGCATAAGTCCGCATGAGTAGCCGAGTAGCTAAAAAACGCTATTATCAAATCATTGTTCGCGGGTTCAAATCTGTGCGGTAGAGCATCTTTTGGTCGCACCAGAGCGCTCAGACATAACCCACTTATCGATCGGTCGTACACCCACAAAACTCCAGTCAATAACCACTTTATCTCTTTTCTTTCTTCTCCCTTCCTTTTGATATTGACCTTGATACACGTATAGGGAACATCCCTGAGTTGCGTCATATTAAAAAAAAAAACAGCGATATGTGCTTCACTGCTGGAATTGAAAGATTATCGAACTAATTGAAGAATTGAGTTCAGTGTTGCAATTCCCGATACTTTTTTGACAGAATATAAAAAATATTTTGTCTTCATTTTCAATATATTAGCATATTAATCAAATAAATATTTGGTTAAAACAAAAAAAAAAAATGCGTAGACTTTGTTTTTTTTTTTTTGTTCCTTTGTTCCACTTGAAAAGTTGAGACTGTGGAAAGAAATGATAAAATGTAAAAACTATTAAGCATAAAAAAGAAATTGTTTAAAGAAAATGTACATTTAATTAATTTATTTTTTGCATATCATTGAACTTACATATGTTTTTATTTATTATTTTATATTTTACTTATATATATTGTTTCTATTTAAAATTGTTGTAATTTCTTTTTGTTTGTTTTTTTTTGTTTTCTTTTTTCTTATTTTCCTTTATCTCTATACACAACAATATACGCAAATCAGTCCAATAGTCGTAATAGTGTAGTAGCAGTAGTAGTAGTAGTAGTAGTAGTAGTAGTAGTAGTAGTAGTGGTATTAGTAGTAATGGTTGTATAATATATTAATAGATGTTGTGTTGTGTATATAAGCACTTCTTTATATATTAATAAAGTGTATAAAGTGAGAAAAGGAAGATTTTTATATGTATATATATATATATAAATATGTATATATATTTATATATTATTACATAAACCTCATAATCTGAGATTTATTCTTTTTGCTATCTTATTGTGTATATGTCTATGTGTTCGTGAATGTGTTGTTAACGTTAAAATATATCTTGTTGTTGTTGTTTTTAATAGCTCCTTCTCTTATCCTTATTTTATTTCATACTTCCTTTTGACACATTACATTGTTATTATTAATATTAGTAATATTATTATTATTATTATTATTATTATTATTATAACTATTATTAACACGCAAAATATATTGTTAAACTAAAACAGAATTATTCTGCAAGACTCTTGTTAAATCCCATTATTAAGAAGAGGAGATTAATTAAAATGTAATTTCCTTTTGGAGAAAGTGTTTTACGGTATTTAATAATGACTGCATTTTAAATTATTGACCAGCGCGTTATAAAAAAAAAATTTACTATAATTCATTTGCAAGTTTTGTACAGTGATCTTGCTCTCTCTCTCTCTCTTTTTCTTTAAATTACCTGTTCTTTGCAATTGCATTTCATTACCGTTACATTGCCTATTAACTGTTGTTTTTCTTGCTGCTGTAGTTGTTGTTGTTGTTGTTTTTGTTGGGATTTTTTAAGTCCATTTACGAATGATGCTTTCTCTCACATACGCATATTACCGAGGATGCCCGTATTTTGTAAATTTTCATTTGACCAAGAATTGGCCTGAGCGGTATCGGTTACTCCTGTTGCTGCTGCTGCTGCCGCGATTATATTACTACTACTTAGTGTACTATTACTGCCACTACTATTTTGTTTGGTTGTTTGAGGTGGCTGTAAATCAAAACGTGCATAGAATAGGAGATAAGGCGTTATTGTAATTTTCCGGGCAGGTGATAGGAGATCTTCAAATTCTCGTTGTGTCATGGCCTTGATTTTATCATCATCGCACATATACCAAATCGGTTCAGCGGTGCAAGCATTCGACCCATAACTTGCGTAAGAAGATTGCTTGGAACCGCGTCCGGTACTACTATAACCCGAAGTAGATGTTGATGAAGAATTTATTGCCTGCAGATGCCCATGATGATGATTATTATGATATACAATAGGCGTTGTTGTTGTTGTGTAACCGCCACCATTTGGATAACCGCTTGAATCTTCACTAAAATCACTAAAACTGCTACTATTGCTCTGCTGCTGCTGTTGTTGTTGTTGTTGTTGGGCACATAAACGCATAGCACAACAATTTATACTCTGGCAGGTGGTATTTACCATTGGAGTATTATGATTGCTACCCGCATTCATACTTAATTTACCAATACCATTGGTTATGGCTTTACTTGCCCCGGTCAAGCCATTTAAATGCTTAGCATTCTTACTCATATCACCACTGCTTGATGCCTTACTGCGACCAAATTTCATTTTCTTCATGAAACTAGTACCTGATGATGTAATACTAGAAGACGCTGAAATATTTGGTGTTGTATTTGTCGCGGTCATTGTTAGACCGCCGGTAATAGGTGCCGCCATATTGTTACGTTCATGACTACATCGTCGGCGTCGCTGATCCTTAGGACAATTAACATATTCATTGGCAAAATCGAGAGAGCACGTATAAGCGATATAATGACCAACGGACATTGTCGCCCCAACATGCGTTATAACGCTATACAAACGATAAATATGCAATTTATTGCCTTCGCTTAGTTCGCAACATTTCGAGCAAAAGCATTGCAATGTAAAGGAAGTTGGAATGTAACTGTTAATTTTTTCCATACCACCGGAAAATCGACTTAACTGTATGACCAGTAAACGAGGTAAAACCTCATAGGATATCGAACGTATGGCCTCAGTATAGCCGGTACATTGTTCACAGCGATATTTATTCTCATTACGAAAATATTCACGTGTTATGCATGAGTTCTACAAATATATAAAAATATATATATACATATATATGTGTGAATATGATTTATATTCATCGCTACTTACTTGTATAAACGAGCTCGATCGATTGGGATGTTCGTTGGTTTCATAGCCAGCCTGAGGCACAGGTACCGCAATATCAATCATAGTTTCTTTTTGTTCGGTTATTGTTTCACAGCTTAAACACTTCGTAGTTGAAACGGTAATACCTTCGAAATCTTCTGTGAAGAAATCTAAACCCAATTCACGTATCTTCTCAAACAATCGTTGTTTATCTTTAAGCAAAGATGCAGCCGCGGGTGATAAAGCATTATTATCGGTCTCATCGCCTATACTTAAATGCGACATAGATTGTGTGGGTGTAAATGCTGTAGGCGCCGTTGGTGACGAATTGAGATCATTGCTATTTAAATAAAAAGTTGTTTGCCCGACACCGCCACCAACACCAACACCAATAGCATTGCCCGATACCACACCTTCTTTTAATGGCGATTGTAAACGTGAACTTTTGGAATTTTTCAATTCCTCTTTTCGCTTAGATTTCCGCGAAAATAATGAAGGTTTTGCGCTCGTTAAAGAACTAAGTGCCGATGAAGTGGAACCATTATTATTATTATTACTATTGCCTCCACTATTGCAATTGCTATTATATTTGGCATTCTGGCTGTCACGTTCCATAGCATCAATTTCTTCAGGATTAGTAATAAAACTAAAAGAAAAAATTCATTATTTTTTAAAAACTTTAAAAAGAAAAAAAAAAAAAGAAAAAGAAAAAGAAAAAAGACAAAAGACAAAAAACACACCCATTCATTATCACATCCGGACACTCGGCTATAGCTTTGATTAGAGTTTGGCTTGTCTCTCGTATACTATTTAATACACACATAAGAAACTCATGAGCATCCTGCTGTTGATTTCCTTCAAAAATAGTACTAACATCTTGAATTGCGTGCAACAATGTGTCGGCATGATGCGGCTCCATCGAATCATTTAACTCATTGCGATATAGACTCTGAAAGAGTTCATGCAATTTCTCGGCTAAAATTTGATGACTACTCTTTTGTATAACTTGAGAGAGAGCTGTTGTCGGCGTTGTTGTATTCGCCGTCGTCGCCGTTG
This sequence comes from Glossina austeni, assembly GCA_000688735.1. Classification (NCBI taxonomy): domain Eukaryota; kingdom Metazoa; phylum Arthropoda; class Insecta; order Diptera; family Glossinidae; genus Glossina; species Glossina austeni. The sequence goes on along the minus strand of KK502851.1, from coordinate 60,577 downwards.
AATACTGTTCCATTGAAGCTAAGTCTTTACTACTAAAACTACGTGCATTCTCCATATGTGCCGTTGTCATGCCACGGCCTAATGATGCGGATTTTGCCCGAGCTCGGGCTATATTCTGTTGAACGGCATTTAAATCGGTCAAAAGATGATGCAAATTATGCAAAAACTGCGGAGCAAAGCGTAGCGTATAAACCACGGAATTTAAATAGCAGGTATTACCAATATTACATAACGTGGCCATACTAGGGGCATGATTAATAATACTTGTACCGCCATTGCCCATCAATGATCCGGTCGCATTGTTCGTTATACCAGAATTGGTTAAATAAAATTGACTCGTCACCTCTTGGCTATCGTTGACGTCAGCCATTATTACACTGCTCGATGTAGCGCCACTACCAGCATTGTTACGCGAACCGCTCAGATAACTATTACCGGTGACTCCGCTACTACCGCGACCATCATCGGCCGTTTGATATCTACGTTCATATATTGACATAATTTTGGGTATTTTCTTTCTTCCTGGTGATACTACGGCTACCTTTAAATTGTTATTTATAATTCCAGGTAACTTTCCAGCTAACTCTGTTGATGGAATGTATAATGCTTGACGTTTTCGTCTGATGCTATTTATTTTTCTTTTACGTTTACTTAGATTCGCACATTCAGGAAAAGATTCGATCTTATTGAGATCATTTGGTTCAATACACGCTGCAGCAACTGTGAGAAAGAAAAAAAAAACAATACGTAAACGTATATAATACAAAAACAATAAACGATTTTAACGCACATTTTTTTATCACCTCAAAATTAAAAGAGAAAGAAATACGGAAGAACGGACGCATATCTAGCTTCACTTTGCTTTTAAATTAGGAATAATTAATTATATCGAAAAGTTATTGAGATTCATTTACGATATTACGTCGTTTGCGCTACATACAAGACGGCGTTAGACAAACAGTAACGACACTTTGTACGCGGGCTATGTTAGCGATATGTGTGCTTTTCTTGGTAGCGTTGTATGAATGTTGCGAGATCAGCTGACCTAAATTTCAAGCCACGTGCCATGTTGGCTTAGTAATGGCAACGTTTTGATACCCTACACCGCTTGCGGTACAATGGTATATTAATTTTATTCAGATGTATGTAACGCCCAGAATGACTTAACAAAAATCCACCTTTTATTATGCCGATCTAAGCTTGTCTGTACGTCTGTCTTGTTCTCTTGTGTTCAACCTACGAGTCACAATTTTTAAAATATATTGATTCAACTTGATACATTGGCGTGTTTTGGCCCAAGGACCCACGCTGTCCTATCCCATACATCGGCATTTGAAAATAAGACTTTATAAGGGAAGTAGTCGGAATAGAGTTCCCATCCAAATCATTTTCAATAGCGCCCGTGCTTGGGAAAAAATGGTATAACAAATTTTCATCTCAAATCTCAAAAATCGCGATCTATAACTTGATTACAAGAACGCGTGACAGACAGACAAGCTTTGATCGAAATATCAAATCGCGAAAGACAATTTGACTTTGACTATTACTCCCGTCCTCTTAAAGCCGAAAGTCAATCAAATGGATTTACAGTCCCATTCTTTGAAATCACCTCTCAACCTTATTTAGAAAGACAAACTTTCTTTTCCGATCAGTCCTTTCAGATCAAGTTCAAATATCAATAAAATTGTTAGATGAATCACCTTCACGCGACCTTCAAATGTTACTTAAAGAATTGGTGCAAAATTAATCGAAATTTACTTAAATTGCGAAAAACTAATACCTGAAAAGTAAAAACACTGCAGTGAGATACGGTCTGCCATAAAATACCTTACACCGCTTCTCTCGATACGGTTATTCATACACAGACTTTTCAAAATTAAGCCTTATACTGGAGTTGCTAAAAGAGTGTCCTGATGTGAACCATTTTCAATAGCGTTCGCTATTGGGCAAAAAATTGTGTCGGTGTATGAAATTTCATCAAAATATCTTGAGAATTATCACATAAGTTGAACATAAACACAAAAGACGGACGGACAAACTTAGATCGATTGCACTTTGCCCAACGCAGTATTTCTATAACTTTTCGAGACTAAAAATTCTATTTACATATTGAGCCTTTTCATTATGGTGGTCGGGGACTCGAGAAGGCTTATATCATTTATATATATTTTTCTTCATTTCTGAGCAAGATTTTTTTTTAAATTGGAAAATTGAGTGCTAAATTTAAAAAAGGAAGTCAAAATTTTTTTTTTTGTTTATGTAATGTCGACTATCGTGAACCGTCGTGAACCGATTTTATCTGTTTTTAAATTTTTAAACTTGACCTGACAAGACTACAAATGGAAGCTTAAGTTTAAGTTTTATTTTTCAGTTACATCTGTAGCTTTTGTAGGTTCATCACAGTTGGAAGAGAATGAGAGGTGAGAACATGTCGACCTGCAAACTTATCGCAATATTCGTGGACTGATCACGGGCATCCCATCATCGGATATTTAACAAATCTAGTCTTTTGAAAGAAGGTACAGTACTTACTTACTTCCAAAATGGTTTACGCCCTATTAGAATTATTAATGTCTTTACTTTTGTCCTAACACCAGAACTACAGACTTCCGTCATTTTAGTCCTTTTTAATTGTCCACTTTCAAGAAATTGATTACACCGCAGGTAATGTTCTAAAATTTTTTGATGACTTAAAGAGACCTGCCGTAAAATGCTAGTTTTTTCATATTTTTATCTACAACTTTTGTTATTATGAAGATATTATGAAAAAATCTGGTGACCACCGGCATATGGGTCCGCGGTCAGTTTACTGATAAAATCTTAATTTTAATTTATTTCCAAGGGCTGAAGAAAATACTAATGGGCTTTAAAACTACATTGGGAATGAATTAGAATTAAAAATTTTACCATTAATTTTGGACATGTTAGTAAATCAATTGAAAGCATTTTTGGAATGAACGTGAAGGTGACGGTTTTCAAGAACGATCTACATGTTGATCAGCGATTTTTGGAAATATCTTCAAGGGACCAAAATTTGGAAAAATTGTCAGTTTTATGGGGAACAATGGGGAAGGAAACCGATTCTTTTTGATAGAAATTTTCGCAACTCTTGTGTTAAGTTCCTTAAATTGAAGAAAAAGACGGGGTAATACCTTCTTTGCTTACCTGGTGTTTTTAAATTTTGTTCTACGCGATTATTATTGTTGTTGTTGTTATGATTTAGAGATTCTTTCGTCTCATTTGAATAGATTTTTGGCGATTGACGCTGTTGTTCTCCTCTTCCTAGATCGTTAAAGTAGGCAATTCTTCTCTTTCTTAAAGTCGTTAAACGGTCACTGACTTCCTTGGAATTGGGAACAAATGATCTTTTAAGGTTAGGTTTTTTATTATTTGTTGTTGTTGCCGTTATTGTGTTAGCGACTTTTCCATTATTTAAGGGTTTTTCTTGATATTCCGATTGTTTTTCCGTTTGTTGTTGTTGTGGTTGTTGTTGTGGTTGTTGTTGTGGTTGTTGTTGCTGTTGATGGTGATGGGGTGATTGAAGCTGTTGCTCTTCTCTTTCTAGGTTATTAAAGTTGGCAATTGTAATTCTTCTCTTCCTTAAAGTCGCTAAACGGTCACTGACTCCCTTGGAATTCGGAAAAAATGATCTTTTAAGGTTAAGTTTTTTATTATTTGTTGTTGCTGTCGTTATTGTTTTATCGACTTTTCCATTATTTAAGGATTTTTTTTGATATTCCGATTGTTTTTCCGTTTGTTGTTGTTGTGGTTGTTGTTGCTTTTGATGGTGATGAGGTGATTGAGGCTGTTGCTCTTCTCTTTCTAGATTATTAAAATTGGCAATTGTAGTTCTTCTCTTTCTTAAAGTCGTTAAACGGTCACTGACTTCCTTGGAATTGGAAACAAATGATCTTTTAAGGTTAAGTTTTTTATTATTTGTTGTTGCTATCGTTATTGTTTTATCGACTTTTCCATTATTTAAGGATTTTTCTTGATATTCCGATTGTTTTTCCGTTTGTTGTTGTTGTGGTTGTTGTTGCTGTTGATGGAGATGGTGATGGGGTGATCGACGCTGTTGCTCTTCTCTTTCTAGATTATTAAAGTTAGCAATTGTAATTCTTCTCTTTCTTAAAGTCGCTAAACGGTCACTGACTCCCTTGGAATTCGGAAAAAATGATCTTTTAAGGTAAAGTTTTTTATTACTTGTTGTTGTTGCCGTTATTGTTGATGCTATTGTTTCAGCACGTTTTCCATTATTTAAAGAATTTTTTTGATATTCCGATTGTTGTTCGGTTTGTTGTTTGTGTTGTTGTCGTTGATGGTGGTGGTGGTGGTAGCGGTTCTGGTGTTTTCCTTCCTTGTTAGTGACAACTGCAGAAAAAGATTTCGAAGAATTACAAATGGAATGTACTGCTGCTGTTGCAATGCCAACACTACTACTGTTGTCTACCGTTTGAGTGGTACACTCAACTACAGTTTCAATGACAATGGGAGATAAAGTGGATAGGGTGGCTTCAATTGCTTTAGAAACTGACGTTGATTGGCACGTTGTAGCTGTTGTTACTACTGCTGCTGCGGTTGTTGTTGCTGATGCGGATGCTGCTGGTGCTTTGACTGCTGCTACTGCCCCTGATGGTAATAGTTTCCCTTTAATTGCTAATGAGTTTACTGCTAACGCTGCTGCTGCTGATGCTCTTGTTCTTATTGCTCCGTCTCTTTTATTATAAGAATCAGACAAAATTTTACTATTATCGCAGTTTTTATGACTACTCTTTATAATGCAGTCGCCCTCGCTGCTAATCTGCAAGTCATTTAAATGCTTCCTTTCGCTATTGATTACTGTATCGGTTAAATTAACCTTCAGATCATTAATATCATTAAGTTTATGAACAATTTCGTCAATATTAGTGGCAATTTTCGTATCGACTGAGATTGTGTCCTGGCTTAGATCGTTAAAACCATGAAACTCTTCAAGTTCCTCCTCTTCGCTTAGAGAATTATTTTCCTCTTTTGAATATTTTATATCTTGTATAAAACTTTTTATAATTCTTCTATCGTTCAATTGCTGCTTCTTATTCTTCTCGTCTTCTATATCAAATTGGCTGTTAACACTTTTTTTATTGTAATTTTTTTCTATAGTTTTTATATCGCCTTTGATTTTAGTTGGATTTCTTAAGAATGCTTTAAATTGTTTTTTCGTTTTCCGGTTTCTAAGCTTTTTATTATAATTAATAATAACGGTTTGGCTACTGGAGCTAGTTGACCGTGTTAAGTATGGAAGACGTTGTTGTTGTTTAACATTCTTATGCAATTTTCTTGCAGCATTTCTGGGCATTTTCTGCACACCTAAATAAAGAATAGCCAACAATATATAATCAAAAATATATATAATCAATTATAAAATCACAAAACGCTTTCCAAAAAAAAAAAGAACAAATTAAGGCAACGATTGCTGTTATATTTTTCTAAAAATAAGAAGATTTTTCGTTTTTTTTGTATTTCAAAACTAAGTTAATTAAATGTTTTATAAGTATGCAAGTAACTGCGGATAAGTGACAACGGGTGAAAATTTATCGACACAAACACAATCAAAAACAAAAACACAACAACAAAAACATCTTCTCTCCTGCTAAGCAGTGTAGTCTTTTTAGCTAAACTAAGTTATTAAGACCATCGAGAAGACAATACCAAAAGTTGGCCTATACCACTTGCGGTACATGTATACAGGATTAAGTTTGTGCGAATGTGTGCCCACTGGAATGATGGACCCACTTTTTATTCTATGAATCTAAGCTTGTCTATCTATCCGTCTTTCTGCCCGCCTTGTTTTCTTTTATACAATATCTTGATGAAATTTTTTAACCCCAGTAACGAAAGCTATTCCAAACATTCTTCCTAAGTAATCTAGTCTTTTTAGCTAAAAGAAATTATTGAGACCACGCAAGGAGTTGATCTATACTACTTGCACAAAAGTACAAGTTTGTGCGGATGTTTGCAACATACAGAAGTACTTGAAATGAACCCACAGAAGTACTTGAAATGAACTCACAGATGTACTTGAAATGAACCCACTTTTTATTATATCAATCTAAGCTCGTCTGTCTGTCTGTCCGGCCCCGTGGGCGAAAGCTATTAAATATGTTTCGAATCGGACCACTATTTCGACTACTCCCCATGTCAAGCCTTACTTTGAAAACTCGTTATATGAATAACTGTAAGTGGTATAGGATTTCTAATCGTGGACTGTGGTCCAGTATAGTGTTTTTTCTTGGTTCTATTAAAAAATATTTTAAAAAAATGCATTTTATTAGTGCATGAACTTTCATATGGAAGGATAATTAGAAAAATGGTCCTAAGCCAGTCAAAATTTTTGCACGTGGAAATATATTGACAATTGTAGAGTGTTTAAAGGTGGGAGGCTGTGTCTCAGTTTAGTGCCCCGTGATGTCTTTACGCACTTTTGTTATAACAGCTGATCAACCTTGCAGAGAAGAAAGAAGATGACTAAATAGTTACTCAGTCCTACAGTTATTAAAAATGTATACATTTTATAGGCGTATTTATCCGATTCCATACACATTTTGAGACAAATTTCAATGTAAATGCTTTTCTTTTTTTTCTTTAACTCCTTGAGAGAATATAAATCCGTTCCTTAAAACAAACGTTCCGCAACAAACAAATCCGTTCCTTACGTACGATGGGTTTTATACACATCACCGAGGGATGAGAGGACGCTTGCAATGCCCACAAGAAACTTCAGATACCCCTTCCAAGTAAATATGTTCTTGATTAGCATCACATTCTGATTCGATTTAAGTATCCCCATCTGTCCGTCTGTGTAATGCTTGTTGCAAACAATCTTCTCGCCGCAAAAATGAACCTATCGAACGACTTCAATTTGCTTGAAACATTGAAAGTTCTTGTACGACAGTTGGCCTTGAAAATGGGATAAATCGATTGAAGGATATGGACATTGCAAAATATAGCAGGGGAAGTATCCTTTTAGACGACGTTCATAAACAGGGCAACGCCTTCAAAATGAGCAACGCTTTTCTCAATACTTAGTTAATTTTCTTACAACTCATTCGCGTAAAAGATCTCAACAGAATCTATCGATGAGATTAAAATAGAAACTGGGACTAATGTAAGTAAAAGTCAGTTCGTTCCGTTTTTCTGTTTACAAATGTATTTAATCAGAATATTAACCATAGCTGGCTAAAACTTTTATCCACTTCTTAATTAATTCTCGAATTCCCTCTCGGGAAAATGAAGGAATCTATATTTCGGCGTCGTCATGACGACCAAAAGCACCATTCGAGCAAACGATACGTCATCTATATATTGAGTGGAAAGAATAATCTCTGCTGACACCAGCATAAAGGATAAGACATTCCAGATTACCATTACAAACATTTCCTGAGCGAGTGGGCTCGAATGCGTTCATACTGAGAACTCACGATATCATAACTCTCGACTTATTACACCCCTTTTTGGTATACGAACGCAGCGATCATTTGATTGGAACATAATACACCAAGCCCTATCGAAGACCACGTTCCTCTAATCGGACCACCATGGATACTCAGCTTTATCGCCGATGTAAATGCTTCACCCAAGCAGCATCACTGTTTCTTAGGCTTTGGATATCGCAAAACATCCATTACTACTCATTACTCATAAGCACGATCCTTCCGAGTTAAGCAGGAAAGGTCAAGTTTTTCCTGAAGAACTATGTTGCATACGACTATGGAATAACTTACGCAAGCTTAAGGACTGTACTTTCAAATGAAAAATTCCCAAATTTACTCTATATCCTACAGTACCACTTGCACTCTCTCTCTTCGAAAACGAACCGAATTAACCTGCTTCCCCAACATTTTTTCTCTTTGCACGCTTATTTCACGGAATTTTTATTAATTTGGAAAACTTAGCTTTAAAAAAAAAAAAAAATTTTTTTTTAATGTGATCAATCGCTTAGGTGATATCACCTAGACACGTATACTATAAAGACGATAATGGTCAGAGAGGAAAAGCCGCAGAAAGGGGAACAGGATGTGGTTGTAGGTAAATGCTTTTGCCGATCGTTTATTTAATAGAGCTGGGGGTCCATGCGAAACTTAATTAAAGCATCACCTAGCGAGGGTAGGAATCGTGAACCCGCGCTATGCCAGTAAGATATTCGCACTTCCTATCTAAGAGACGGTATATAATCCACTTTCAATTTTTATTGAAAATTTTGAACATTTGAAAAGTGCATAGACTTGGCTAAATTACTTCTGATGGAAAATAATTATTAAATCATATTGTATAGTATATTAAAAGCTATTTATGAAATTATAATTAAATAAATTTCAAGATACTCTTCGCACAAGTATTGACTATGCAATAAAAACAATACATGTACATAAACAATTTATTATTAAATAATAATGTAACGATGATGATAAGGTCAAGAATAAATATTATAAACACAAAAAAAAAAAAAAAAAAGCTCATAAATCTTTCACTGCAAATGGACATCGTTGTGTAAGTTTTCATTCAACTTAACAGTCAAGAATTAAACATCATTTAAATGTGATAGAAAGCAATAAAAAAACAAAAAAAAAAACAGTGGAAATTGTTAAAAATTCGATCGGTATAATAAATGATATGTCGAACGCAAGTCCTTCTGCGTGTTGCGTACATCCGCACAAACTTAATATACGCTTATACCACAACTGGGGTAAGGTACAAAAGATTGTATACGGCCTGATCCGATCCTAACCGTTTTCAAGTGCATTCGCCCGCGGACCAAAACATGCTAGTGTACCAAATTTCATCAAAATATCTTAAAAACTACGGTCTGTAGGTTGAACACAACAAACAAGACAGTCGCACAGACAGACGGACGAGATTAAGTAGATCCAGAAAATGATTCTGAAACGATCTGTATAATAAATAGTGGGTTGTATACATCCGCACAAAATTAATATACGCTTATACCACAAGTGGCGTAAGGTACAAAAGTTTGTATACGGCCTTATCCGATTGTAACCGTTTTCAAGAGCATTCGAGTGTTTTCGAGTGTTTCGACGTTGTAAATTCTTATGAAAACTTTGGCTGGGCTGAGGCAATTTTTTAAATTGCCTCTCATACCAATGTTCCTACGCAAACCGAATCTTTATACGGTCAGAAGATTCGATTTTCAATACCTGATCGTGAAAATGACTTCATAATAATAAATTTACCGAATTTGGATCACGTAGGTCTCCTCTTTTGGATACCAACGCATATAAACATTCTGACAAAATGCCAAAAAGGCCTAATTGTTAATGTTTTAATTTGAGAATTTGCTCATGATAATAATTTGAAATAAAAATTAAATGGGTCGAATTTGATCCAGACGAGTCTGTTTCTAGAATTTAACTTTCAATAATTTATAACAAAAGCCGACTTAGGCAAAACAAAAATTAGCATAAGGAAATTCGGATCAAATAGGTTTATTTTTTAGACCCTAAAATATTTACAGGTTATTATCAAAAGCAAATCCTTATATGGGAAGAAAATCTAATTTCTACTTTTTTATGACAAAAAGTGATAAAAAATAATAAAAATTTTTAGGAAATAAATTAACTCTGCTAAATTTTGATCACGTCATTTGATATTTGCGGGCTTACCGCGAAAAGTGTGGCTTTGCATTAAAACAGTGTGTGATTTTTGGTGTGTTATTAGCAAAACGAGTGAATAACAGTACTAGACGAAATGGTTTAGGGTATCTCATGGTCGGTCTTGTCTTACTATAGTGTTCTTGTTTTTTTATTATTAACCTAACAAATATCAACATAAAGTAAAAAGTAAAAAAAAGAAAAAGAAAAATTAATTAACGGTAAATAAGGATATCATCTCCAAGTCTTTTTGTTATAATAAATCTGACGTAGCGTTTGGTAGATCTGAAGACTGTTAAGAAATGTATAACCGCTAATAGGGGAGTAGACATTAAAAACGATCTACTTGTGGCAGCGCCTTATCTGATTTCTCCAAAGCATGCGCTTGAAAAGTATACGGAACTTTTATCGTAGGAATCATAGCAACCACTAATGCTTTATCATCACGGTAGGCTTATTGATGACCCAAAATCATTAAACAATTCATTCTCCTGATAATCAGAACTCTCTGCGACCGAGGTAAGCAAAATCAATTCGCATCTCAACACCAAATTTTGTGTCTTTGGCATGCAATTCAAACTGATATCATCCCTGCAAACGTAGAATGTTTTTTTGAAAGTGATGCCAAGTCGTAGAAATAAAGCCATTAGCATCTGTAACTTTCTAGGTGCTTTTTCTTAGCCGTAAAAAAAACTGGATATCACCTGCATGGATAAGGTTTCAAAAAAAGGTATCGTATAAATTACGGACGGAAAATCGATTTATCAATAAAAAAAGTTTAAAGGAAATCCCTACATATTTTCACTTGGCTTACACTTGCGCAACTTATCTACCTTTACATCATAAATGTCAATGACACTCTACATGCTACTATTGCAACTATAAAGCGCCGGTTCATGAAAGTTAAATATTAAAAAGCAGGCACCTATTAGAAAATTAATCTGCAAGGGATTTTTCGATGGCCCATATTCCCCTAGAAGGAAGAAGGACCCACTAAAGATTTTAATTGCTCTTACCGATTTATTGGGGATGATATGGCAATGTATGCTTGGGGCTTTTGCTCTTGGAGTTAACATAACAATTGCGTCATGCTGCATCCAGTGGAATCTGTTGATCCGTCACAATTCGCACACTGTACGTTGTTTACGATAATGTTTGGTCTGGCTGTTTACGTTTAAAGCTTTCTTAATAAACGCACCTAGTAGGTTTTAGTGGTAGACCTTGTCCCACTATATTGTTTTCACTTGTTTTTAAGTTAAAAATTTCAATTTTTGATCCACGTAAGCTCGTTGACTCGCGTAAGCATTCATTCAGTCAATAACTTATCGTCTCTACTAATATTTAGAGCTAATTAAAAGTGTCTCTCAACATTTTAAAAAATACGTCAGGCAAGTTTGTAGAAATCAAAAGATGAGCCTCAAACCAAATATATATTTTTTACATATTTTTCAAAGCTGCACTGAAGGTCATATTGTGTTGCACTTGGTAATGTTAATGTAATGTTAAGCGCAGAATGTTGCTTACCGTCGCCCACATTCTAGAAAGGAAAGCATGCAGTGAATGATTAATATGAAAAGTAGGGAGGACACGACAGAACATCAACAAATCAAAACATTGAAAATCCCCTAATGACAAATAACTTTTATATCATTCTTTCATACATACATATACATATATATATATACGTTCATTCATCCATTCGTTCGTTCTGACAATCATTGATGACAGAGAACAATATACGTCAGCTTTAATTAAATGAACAAAATGATTAGAAGAGGAGAAAATAGAATATTACTCCAGTTATCAAAGAAAAGTAAAATTAGATAACACACATTAGCAGCAGTAGCAGCAGCAGCAGCACTAACTGTTATGATTAGGTAACGTTACACAAATTTTGTAAAAATAAACTGTCGTAATACTAGCAATTGCACTAAGAAAATGTAACACACATAGAGAGACACCAAGGCAAGGTAACTACTAACGAGTGGAGAAGCCGTCATTAATTAATTATAAATGCAAAAAAAAAAACGCACTTTTTTTGTTTTTGTTAAATATATAAACTTTTTTTTGCAAAATAAAAAAAAAATAACATATTAAACACTTACATAGTTTGTTATTTGAATGCCAGACCCCGGGTTGTGGCAATAACTTTACATATAATTCGTTTTTTTTTTCTTTTTCTCCCCTTCTTCTAATAAACTTTTTCACTAAATAAAAAAAGCTTTAATTTCTATTGTTGTGTGTGTTTGTATGTTGTGTGTATGTTTGTGTAATTTATAAGCTAATAAAACTGGAAAATTAGTTTTTTCCTCTTAATTCGTCTTGATTGAAGTAAACACATTGATTTTTTACTTTTTTTTTTTTTTGTTTTTTTTTTTTTTTTTTTTTTGTTTTTTTTTTTTATTTTATTTTTTTAACAAGTAATGATGTCAACTAAAAAAGACATCAAGTTTTCAATAGAAATGTTTAAGAAATTTTTGTACAACTTTTGCTTTTAGAGGCGTCTTTATATAGAAAGGTGCTTTAAAAATGATAAATTGTTTCATTGACGCTTTGGAATTTTTCTGAGATTTCTGATGTATTTTCTTCAATCCACTTCCACGCAAGTCGCAATTTTTTCTTCTTTTTCTCTACTTTACTTGTACAAAGTGAAATTTTTTTTTTTTTTTCAATAAATCTGCACTTAATTGATGCGATATTTTTATCAACTTTTTTTGACGTTTCAATGATTACCGTTGAACTTTTATTTTGGTAAGAATTTCGTATGGAAATCAACAATTTAAAATTAAGAAAAATTAATAAAAATTACACGACCGGTTTGCGGCTGAAATACCATTTTTTCGAGTACTCGTTACATAAAGATTACTCGTTTGTTATGTACTATTAGCGAACCATCATGATAGTGGCTGCAAAACTGCAACAAGTAACAGGTATGTTATTATTTTACAGCTGTGAAATCAACTTTAACGACAAATTGTGACATTTGGCAAAAAAAAGGTTTGTGATTTTCGTTTTTGTTTCATTCCACTTTTTGACAAAATTAATATTTCAAATACATAAATATAGTAATATGATTATTAAAATTGAATACAACTTAAAAAAGAAATTAAATAAATGAAAACTGCTGTTTAAAATTTAAGCGTTAGACAAATTCATTAAAATCCTTAGAGAAAAATAAAGCGATAAAGTAAACTAAAATATTAAAATGTAATAAAAAGAAATAGTTTCCATCAAAAGACAAAGAGTTCGTAGAAAAAAAAGACAGTTTAAAGCTTCTTACTGCGTTTTGAGGCAAATTTCAAGTATATTTCACACAAGAGAAATGTGCATTTACCCGATTCTGACAAAACTTCAATATAAATATTTAATCGGGCGATGTTATTAGGTGTTTGCCAAAGTGTTGTTAATTTTTTCACTTGAAAAAGAGTTTATTGAGAAAAATTCAAAATATTTTGCGCATGATTGCCAACACGACGATATGTGCAATAGAATTTGCAATATGAAATTTTTGGTTTGATAGAATTTTGGTTTAATAGAATTTGAAATATGAAATTTTTGGTTTGATAGAATTTTGGTCTAGTAGAATTTGCAATATGAAATTTTTGGTTTGATAGAATTTTAGTTTAATAGAATTTGCAATATGACATTTTTGGTTTGATAGAATTTTGGTTTAATAGAAAATGTAATATGCGCTGTCATGATATCGTATTTTGGTAAACTGCCAGGGATGCTTAGTAAAGTACGAAGATTCATTTAATGCAATTCTTAAAAACAATGCGTTTTGTCAGCGCATGCCCATAGAAAATTGTGATTTAAAACGAGTTAAAAAGAAAAAAAATTACCTTTTACACGAATTGTTTAGTTTTAACATTATTTTCAATATTCTACGAACTTTTTTAATTCGTTTTTTAATTCATTTTTTTGTTGAATTTGAAGCTGAATTAAGGAATGAAATGGAACGTTGGGTTTACGAGTGTAATACTTTATTCACAACTGACTCGTATAACAACTGTTTCCCTTTATTAATCTCTCGAGTCTTTTATGATGTAAAGGCTATCGAAGTTAAGAGTTGGAAAAATTGTTTAATTGGTCGTGACCGAATCTTTTATATTCACCACTGCGATTCCCAAAAGCAAGGAAGAGAACTTAACTTTCATACTCTATAATATTGGGTGGGCGCGTGACTATTCACTGACTATTTTTGTTAAAAGCAGAAATTTATACGGTGTACGTGTTGTATTTTATGAATAGCAAGTAAAAAACACCGAAAGCTAAGATGTTCACAGTTTTTGTTACATAGACGTTCTTTAAAAACTTTAAGATATTTTTAAATCTTTCGCATGTTTATAGGCGCCATCGCCATTTCTGCAAACGGGAAAATGTTTCCCATAGATACTACACAGTTGCGCAAATAGATAGATAGGCAAACGAATAGACAAACATACTCATGTGCATTTCAGATGTGAAACCGGCCATGAACTTGCATACTTTATGAAGTTTTTGAAGCTTGATTTTCTGTAAAGGTATTAAAAACAACATCACATTTTAATACTCTATAATATTGGATAGGCGTGCTTAGTTTTTCCCATTTTTGTGCAGGCAGTACAGCATCGCCCATAGAATATACGTCCAAGTTTTTCTAGATTTATCTGCTGTAGTTTATAAGTAATGAGCAGAAAACCAATTTTTATTCCTTGTGGAAAACAAAGGTGCTCTCAGCTCACGTGGTACTGTAGACGTTCCCTTTTCCGATTTGTGTCAATTTCAAGACAAACCTGGGTGAAACAACTTCCATTTTTTCTGCTGAATTTAAAGTCGGCAGATGAATTTTTGCAGTCAGGAAAATATTGTGCAGACGGACGCACGGAAAACCAGACAGACGGACATGCCTAAATCGATTTAGAATTTGATGCCGATCAAGAGCGGATGTATTTTTTGTTTGATCTCTGAAGCTTCCTTCTGCGCGAAGATTCCTTTTTGGGCGTTGCAAACGTTTTGTCAAAATGAATGGACGTTTCATCTTTCGGTGGTATTCAAGTGATCCTCAAGAAACTTTAGAAACGGCTATGCCTCTTATATGAAGTCATTTAAAATAAATGCAACTCCCAGCAATCAAAATTCGTGTTCTACAAATTACTCACATCACATCTTTTATTCTTTCAGAGAACACTTTTGAAAACTCTGCGAAAATATTAAAGATTTCTTCGTGCTTTTCTTTATCCCCACCTCATTAAATTAACTGATTTTCTTATCTTTTCTCTCGGACTAACTTTTTCAGAATTGCAATAAGGTAAGAAGAGCAGGCAAGGAATGTTAACCGAAAGGAAGAAAAACCAAACTAAACGGTCACATAATCAACAACATTATGAAAGGAGGAGAGCAATGAAAGCTTTTAATATAATTAAAGGATAATGTAAAAAACAAAAAGATAACCGCACACACTTACACAACCTAATGCCCCAACGTACACACACGCATGTAATGCAACCAATACAAAGTAGTAAGCAGTACGCTTTTTGCTGATAACATTCTTCTCATCCAAGTATGCACGCACATAGAGACAAATTCGTGTTTATAAAAGTATCAAGTATTTGAAAAAAATTTCTCCTTTTTTTTAATGAACTCATCTTATGTTCGCATTATTTGTGTTTAGAAGAAATAAAAATTTCTCAACGATGTTTTTTATTATTATTGTATTAGGTGCTTTCATGAATTCTGATCATTTTTTTACTTGAAAAATCCCATTTATTGGGAAAAATTGGTATAATATATCTTAATCAAAATATCTTCCATTATTTGCAACACCTTTTTCCCATTTTTTTGGAAACATGACGATACAGTGTTCAAAGATCGATATTGGTTTCGCAGCGATCAAATCATCGACCGATTTTCGCATTTCTTCAGCATTTCGAAACCGCGTGCCTGCCAAACCATGCTACATCGATCTGAACAAGCGGTAATCAGAACGTGCCATGTCTGGCGAGTACGTTGGGTGCGGCAGAACCTTCCGTTCGAGCAGCGACAGTGTGTGCGTGTCTACTGATTTTCGCCCCTTTCGTTTAAAGAAAACATTTGATTTTCTCAAAGTACTTTACGTGCACGAAAATAATTTTTAGGTGTGGTTTGGATGTCCCCTGTGGTAGGGATCTCCCTTAATCGCGTAAAGCGGTGCCGGTCGGGAAGAAATGAGGAAAGAGAACTTAAATAGGGAAGTGATGGCTGCAGTCTAGAGAGAGTCGATAAGTATAATAGCTTTATCGACTAAGCACTTCTATAGCTAGCCCCAATGTAAATGCTACCGCACTGAGATTTGAACCTGCCAATATTGACTTAGTAGGGGCGACACTTACCTACTCGGTTCCTCATACAAACTTGGACGATACGTGGCTTTAGGAAAATGGTACAACTTGTTATACATTTCTTGATAAAATCATTTTTTTGGAAAAGTGCATCGACCATCCAAAAATGCCTATGTGAGCTTGTCGCAAGGGTCAAGCGAGATAACTCTATCGGATTTTTTGCTTTGTGTTAGAGTGAAGAGCTGCTCCAATAAAGCACGAACTCTCATTGATCTTGGTCACTAAGATTATTCGTTTTCTAATACTGAATTTTTGGAGAAGTCCAGAGGCAGGCGACTAATGATAAGATTAGCTGAAATTCTCCAAAGTAAATTTCCATTCGATATCTGTGACTTTTGTCATTTAATGTAGGCTACTCAGCGAGGAAAAGTCCAAAAGGACTAAACCGTTTTTTGGTTCAACATGGAAGAGCCTAACTTTTGAAAGCTGCGAGACATATGTTCAGATGTCACAAACAATTTACTAAATTTAATATATTCACTCGTTACAACTGAAGAACGGTAATAATAAGTCATTGAATAAATAAAAAGCAACAATTAAGAAACTTTCATTCATCCAGCTTAGATCGAATCCCTCACGTCCCGCCTGTCACGTGAAGCAGGCAAATATAAGAATATGTGTATCTTTGTATACCATTCTTGTTAGTTAATGTAGAAATGCCAGTAATTAATTTTAATTGCACTAACGGAAACCGCCGATACATTATCTCACTGCTGGCATTTGATGCGAACGCTATTGAAGTTTCTATAATACTGCGTACGATAAGTGATGTCTCCAGAAATTACGGTCTTTAAGGCTAATAAAGACATAAATACTACTAAGACTGTTCAAAACGCTGGCATGTACTCGAACTTTATTCGAATTTTTATAATTTTCCGAAAGGCTTGGCTTCGGTGAAATATACTTTGATTAGGTCATAAATACTGCCAAGGCCGCTCAAAAAGCTAATATATCAGAAAAAGTAATTTCGTTTTTTCCCAACAGTGGATTTATTTATATTGTTCACATTTAAGCCGCGCTGACGATATCGTATCGAAAGAACTTATTTTGGTTCCATCCACCCACCCATTTTCTCATTTCTTCAATTTGGCGGATCCACGTACCAGCCATGCTGCACCATTCTGAACGAGTGGTAATCAGAAGGCGCCAGGTCTGATGAGTACGCTGAATGTGACACAACTTCCCATTCGAGCTGCAAGAGTGTATCCTGGGCAACTCTTGCAACAAGTGGCCAAAAAAAGACATTTTCAGTCAATTGGAGTCGCCACTTTTAACCGACAATTGGGTTCCGATGGGTAGCAGGTTTCTTCAAATAAAAATCAAAAGTAGTGTATTTGGCAGCAGAATTTCGAGCCGCCCATGATTTGATGTTTAACTTTGCTTAATTTTGACATGGTTAAGAATGTTTAATAATGTTTAAGACTTCACAATTGTATGTCTTACATAATCTACAAATAAACGAATAATGCATAATTCATGCTTACGTTGAATAAATCAACAGTAAATGGAAAACTTTTATTTTAGATAGAGGAAGGTCAAAACCATCGAAATCAAGCGTTAAGTACTCTCGTATTTCCCACTTCATTATCATTTTTATCTGTAGAATTCGCTGATCAAAATTTTTGCAAACACCTAATAATATGTAATACAAGAGAAAAAAAAATTGGCTCTATCAATACTTTCTATGTTAATTTCTTGCATAAATAAATAACAAATTTACAGACTCACTTATATAATAATAAAACGAATACCAACGTATTTTATAGTTCATTTTGCATTTAATTTTCCCCTTTAACAATGTAATAATAAAAAGAGAGATATATGAAATATTTTATACAAAGTCCTAGGTAAATATATACATATATACGCATTACTTGAACTTAGCGAAACATTTCGATAAAACTCACACTGATGTCCCAAATAAATTTTCATACAATTTTCACAATTTTCATAATAATTAATCTTTAAAAATCATGTCTTTTAAAGAAATCCAAAGTAAAAATGATATTTCTCTTCTTGTTCATGTTCTTCTTCTTCTTTTATTCAGCAAAACAACAAGCGAAAATTCGCGATGATGTGCAAAAAAAAAACCGAATGTAAACACAAAGTTTTTTTTTGAGCCTTAGTAAAGTTGGGTTTAGTTTTAGTATATAATTATTATCCGAATTATTTATTTTAATATTTTTTTGTTGTAATTAAACTATTGATTAATGTCTTGATATTTTTCATTTAAAAATTTAAAAAAAAGACACAATTTTGAAATTAAGTTTTAGTTAATTTCCTTTTTTACTTTGCTTTTTCTTAACAGATCTCTGTTAACTTTTTCATTCATTTAAATTGTTATCTTGCAAAGCTGCCTTCTAAGTAAAATGTTACGTCTCATTATAATACTCAATCTTTCTGTGCAGTGTTTACAAAAAATAAAAAAAAAAAACCGATAATAATATTAAATTATTAAAAAATTATGGCCCTACCTGTAAAATTATTTACAGCTTCACGCAATGGTAAGTGAAGAAGTGTACAAAATTCATACAACTGTAGTGGCCGATTGGAAGAATACAAACTATCAAAATTTAGAGTTGAGGTTATGGTTATGTCATCAACAGAAAAACAAAAGAAAAAAATAAAACAAAACAGCGTAAATAAATTTGATCTGAAATTTACACAGAAACTATCATACAAATTAAACAAACAATGATATCCAAAAATTGGAGTATAAAAAAAAATTCTTATAAGTTCATCCATCCTTACATGTTGATTTAATATTAATTAATCTGTATTTCTGCTGTATAGGCCAACGTTGGTTTGCTACCGGGACTCGTTTAATGGACTCATACGGCAAGGGGAAGGATATTGTTGAGGTACCAAAGGGCTATATATATGTAAACAATAAAGAGATAAGTATGGAGTCCAAGGATTTAACGGATAGAGCAGCGAGTACTATATTTTTAAGCGAATTAGCGAGAGGTTTTGCTGTCACACTGGCTCACATCTTTAAAGAGCCGGCAACTATTAATTATCCATTTGAAAAGGGACCTTTGTCACCACGTTTCCGTGGCGAACATGCTTTGCGCCGTTATCCCAGCGGTGAGGAACGTTGCATCGCCTGTAAATTATGCGAAGCCATATGTCCGGCACAGGCTATAACTATAGAAGCTGAGGAGCGAGCTGATGGAAGTCGTCGTACCACACGCTATGATATTGATATGACTAAGTGTATCTATTGCGGCTTTTGCCAAGTTTGTTCGACAACATAAATTACCGTTTTTCATAAAAATTTATTTATTTATTTATATATTTAGGAAGCATGCCCTGTTGACGCTATTGTAGAAGGTCCGAATTTTGAATTCTCTACGGAAACACATGAAGAACTATTGTACAATAAAGAGAAATTGCTCAACAACGGTGACAAGTGGGAATCTGAAATAGCTTCCAATTTGCAAGCCGATCATTTGTATCGCTAAAGAGTTTGCTTCTTTACGAATGCGAGATGTGCGTTGTAATTTAAATAAATATTAAATTAAAAATTAGAAAAAAAGTTCATTTTATTGTAAATAAGTATACTTTCGATTATAATAATTATTAATTCATAGCTTGGATTAAAATACTTAAAAGGTTTACTGCAGGGAATTGTGGTTGTTTCGCAGGATACGAGTATAGAATTTTCTGCTGAGGAGAAGCTCACACGGCTGTACAAAGAAGTGGATATTTTTAACAATAGCGTTGACGCTCGCAATCGCATTTAACTTTGCAAATCCATTCTATACATAACTTTTCTTAGCTTAGGCAAGCTAGTAAAGAGTATATGCAAAATTTTCAAATTATTGGAACAATAATATTTTTACTTTACTAGTTTTAGATTAATGCGTTATTTACTTTTCTCAATCAATATCAGTGGAAGTCCTTTAAATACAGCTTGCTTGGTAAATGTAAAACTATTGGCCAGGTCCAGATAATGATTTTTCCATAAACTTCTTTTTAGCAAAGCATATCCACCATTTGTTAGGTTTACCATCCTCCGTATTAAAAACTTTTTCACATAGACGATGTCCTGTCTCGTGACGCAATTGCAATAAATACTGACGCATCAAATCTGCAAAAAGAACTATTGAAAGTGGGATGCTACCAATTTTATGCTATACAACTTACCGGCATCTTGAGTTGTCTGCGGTTTGGCATAAACAGCATTTAAGGGAAATCCAGCTTCGCCAGGGATATCAAATTTCGATATCGCTAAGCTATACATTTCTTGTTGACCTTGATTCTTATTGGCACACCTTTGTAGCTTCTTTAAGCATTCAGTTATGTACAACGTTATATATATCAAAACCCGATCCACTTCGGACTTTATTATAAAAGAACAATTGGTTTTTAAGCACATACTCAAAAATAATAATTTAGAAATTTTTTATTTACCTTAATTTCATATGTTCTGAAGAACACATTGGCCTTAAAATAATAAAGTGATTCATCTATAATGTCATTATCTATGTGAACGCTGGGCGCTGGCCCTCTGTATTGAGTGCGTAGCGGCAGTATGGACATATTACCAACAGTAGAGGGAAATTCTTTAATTTGCGAATGATAAGCCTTGGAAATTAAAAAATATTAAAAAAACAATGTTTATTTCCCTGCAAGCATATATAAAAACTTACCGGCATTGCTGTAAAAAATTAACAACGATTTTAAAGTTAAAAAAGTTTTCTTAATCAAAGCAAATATTTCTGTTAACAAATTATCCCCTTTCTCAACAAAAAAAAAAAATTAATATGCAGTGCTTCTCTTATTTCAGCTGAATCTCTTATTTCAATTGAGAAACAGATATGTTAAACAAAACGAATTTATTTATATTAAAAAGTCATTATTGTTCAATTTGTAAATGAAATTTTTCTGTGGTTTTCATTTCATTTAGCAAGATAATTGTTTTAAAAAACATTTAGATATATGTACATAGAATTACTTATATTTTCATACGATATTTGCCCCAAGACAGATATGTTAAACCTAAAACAGGTATCCTACACCATTAATCTTTTCCTTGTAAAGCGAAAACTTTTTTCTTTCGTGTTAACATTGGTTTCTCTTATTTAGCAGACTATCTATCGCAGTTACATTGCGCATTACATGCACCTTACCTCGATGCTTGAATTATTGATGTGCGATTTGGTTGCCTTTGCGAATATTTATGTAGATTGCCTGAATGGTTGTTTTTTACCATGAGATTGCTACTTGATAAGAATAATCGAACAGCGTGCATGATGAATGTACATATGCAAGCGTCCTTCATGATTTAGATAAATCAGTCAAACAATTGCAGTAACATTATCACTTTAAAGTGGCAATGGTGCTACATAGTACAATATACTTGTTTTTCAAAAGCTTCTTTGTTTTAGTATCTCAAATCGGAAGGCAGAAAAATAATGAAACCGTGGCGTGGTTTGGCATATTTACTATTATTGTAAAATAGTAAAGAAACGACATAAAGCAATATAAAAAAACAAAGGCATACAAAGCGAATTTTTTATCAAATAGTTATCAAAATTTATTGGTAAGTTTTTTTTATTTTTATTTTTAGCTTTTCAAAGTGAGAAGCGGTCTGGCTGAATTTTTTATTTCTGCGAAAATACAGACATGTTAAATCGCGAGATTTATTATACAAAATATTGTAGTTTTAAAATAAAATACTATCGCACATACTCATTTATATTATCCTGATTAAATCACTTAAGCTGGAAATCAAAAAAAGAAATTATACCATTTTATTCTTAACTATGAATATCAATAAACCATAAATAAACAAAAACCATTTTGCCTTCAATTAAAACCGACAATGAGCATTAGATATGCATTATATTGGTTATTGATGCGAAGTTATTGAATTCCTGTGGTGAGTAACCTGAAGGACCTAAAGAACGGTCGATGAATGAATATTGTTGGTGATTGCAATAAACTTCAAAGTTGAATAAATAAATCCCTTTCATTTTATTTCAGATAAAAAAAGTGTAATTTCTTCTTCATTTGTAGTAAATAGGTTCCACTTATCCTTTACCGAGTTTATTATGCTCTCAATTTAATGAAATATAAACAATAATCATTTCGCTTCAACATTCGAAATTAATAATCTTCAGTTTTTCTTTTACCTTTAAGCCTATCTCTTGATATCAATGACTTGTAGTTACAATTTTTATTAAATCCTAATTTTAATAAATTCTTTATATAAAATTTATTCTCATTGTTGGAAAAGGATCGTATGTCATATTAAAATAAAATATTTATACTTAAAACAGGCATGTTAAAAGTTATACTTCAAGTTTATTGTAAACAAACTAAATATAATTAGAAAGATATTTTAAAAACTTTTTAAAAGCTTCTTGTTTTAATTTTTTCGTGTTTGTGACGCTGTCAGAAAATATTTATTTTATATATGTAAGCAATGAAAATTTCTACTTTACTTTACAAATGGGACAGTTTAAAGCTAAGTTATATTCAGCAACTTTGTGTATTCTGCCAACGTTTGTTGACATGTAAAATAATTTTTTGTAATTTTACTTCAGAGTAGCGCAAAATTTTGAATTTATAACTAAAAAGTTTTTTACTTTCACTTTCAAAAAGAAAAATTATTTAAAATTAAATGTGAAAAATGTTACAAAATAAAGCGTCGAGTGCACCTAGTTTTGCAAAGACCACAACGATGGCGACACAGAATGAAAAGCAATGTAATATAGTAAAACGCTTAGAGGAATTGAATAAATGGCAAGAAGAGCAGAAGCGTTTATTAGAAGAGCGGCAGAATCGACAACGGGAAATTTTAGGCATCGAGCAGCAGACAATGTACGAGATGTTGGGCTTATGCGGCGAGAATACTGCCGAAGGCCCGATAGATAATCGGAATTCAAAAGAGCAACAACAGCAAAAACAGCAACAACAACAAAATAGCCAAGAATCAATGGAAAACATACCTATAAATGAAGATGCAGACTCTGCTGAGTATGAGGACGTCGAAGATTTCATTGGCGAGTATACGGAGGAAGATTTTGAGGAATGTAAAGATGTATTGGAACCGGAAGACAAACTACCTGACATAAATTCCCTAAATTATATGAATCCTGCGTACGCTAACGCCTTTAAAGAATCGTTTAAACCTAAAAAACCTTTTCTTAAAAGAGGCGAAGGGTTGAAACAAAGATTCAAAATAGACCCTAACGAATTCAGATTAAACAATTTACCACGATACAAATACGCTAATGCTCATCCTCATTTCATAACGAAATCTACAGTCAAAAGACGTCCAGGTGTGGCACCAAACGATCCCGTTAAACATAAAAAATCGGAAAATGAATGCACAATTCCATATGTCCAGCCTCCGCCATTAGAAGCTAATGAACAACGCTTTCAGCAGATATTATTAACTTCAAAAAATACTTGTAACTCGACTCCAGATCCCAAGTCTACATTAACGAATAATAGTGAAAGTCCTCAAAGAGCTAGGTCATCTTCATCGCCTGGTAGAGTCCGCTTTTCTGATGCCAACAATACGGCTGTGTCGAAACCACGAGAATATCCCCCAAATGAAGGACCAACGCCGCAAGGAACAACTGTCGCCTGGTGTCAAATTTTAGATCCGAAACAAGTGCAACCAATAATGGTCAGAAGGAATAGTGTCCAGGCTTCCTCACCCCAACCGGAAGTTGATATTTTTGAGTTGATACAACGAAAAGCTCAAAGTGGCGCCGATATGAACTCATCTGCTGTACAGAATTATATGCAACGTTGCCTTTATGAAAACTACAACGGCATTGTAGATGAGAAGCAACAAATCTCTTCAACGACAGATTTAAAAACTAAACGTCTACAGCCTTTGGTAGTGCCAGATGCTGTGGCACCTGAAGTCTCTAGCGTTGATGAAATCGAAGATGAATGCGAAACGGAAACTGAAGCTGAGAATGAAACTGATAATTCTCTCGATAACAATGGAGGTAACAACAACAAATGCTTAGACTCCAATGACTATTCCAATATTATGCCTTCACCTGAGGCTCGAGTACGTTTTACCGATTCAAATGATACGCGTGAGTATGATAAAACGGAAAATAATAGCACTATAGCTGACCATTTGAGTGGTAACAAAGACGATGATAACTCCCATGATGAGTTCTTTCAACAATTCAAAAACGCATTATTTGCTGCCCTTCAATTAAAAGCTGATAATCCAAATGATACGAATAGCACCCCTAGTAATACTACTTTAACACCGAAAGGGTCGGATTTGATACACGCGGCTATACAGAAGGCAACAGCGGAATTGCAGGAAAAAACCGATTTAATTAAGCTACGACTATGCGAATTGGAACGAGAGATTAACACTTTTAAGGAGAATAATGTACAGTTAATGAAAATCAAGCAAGAACATGAGCTGGAGAAAAATCTCCATGCGCAAGAGCATCTGGAGGCTATGGGCCGATTGAAAGATGAAAAAATCCAAATTGAAATTCGTTTGCATGAAGAACGCATGAAATTGGAAGAGGAAAGACGTAAGCTCGAGCAACAATATCGTTCGAGGACGCAAGCATTTATGGCGAAAGAGCGTAAGGAAGTGGAAAAGCTAAGGGAACAACTTGTTCAAATAGAAACACAACTTAAAGGCAAAGAACATACACATATGGCTGCGCAGGCTAGACTGCGTTCCCAGATGCGCAATACGGAGAGAGATCAGAAAAAATTGCATGAAGAAATCGAACGATTAACAAAAGAAAATAAACGTTTGGAAGGCGAAAATTTGCGCATAAGCAGGGAGCAAAATAATAAGCTATTGCAGGAAATTAATCGTAATATTGCCAGATTAGCTTCGCCTAAAGCGGTAAGTAATTGGGATGGAAAAGAAAGCGGAGAATTTTTTTAAATTTAATTTCTTTCTTAGGTTCTGGAGACCAATAAAGGACGATTAACTCCTCGAAAAAGTGTTTCGAAAACCATAGTAACAGCGGCTGTGGTAAATCGCTTGCAAAGACAATCTGCAATGGGATACTTTCAGGCACCTAAGAAATCGAAAGCAGGTAGTCGAAGTTCAAGTTTAAAAAATGGTGATAAATGTAATAAAATGAGATTGACATCGGGTGGCGAAACGGAAACTACACCAGACACTAGTATAAGCGAAGATACAAGTTCTCGAAAAGCTGAATTACCAGCTCAGGAGGCATATTGCTTAACAGAACAACAGCAAGAACAACGCCAGCGATACGAAGAAGGTTTGCCAATAGGTATTGAAGATAATAAAGAAGAGGAGGATGACGATATTTTACGGGAGATGGACTGTAGTCCAGAAAACATGGTCGGTTTTGAAGATCAAGCCCAATGCATTGAAGAGCAACCTTCGACGCGTTTAAAGAGTGATGAAAGTCCATTGCCACCGCCTTCGTCTCCAACTGCCACGCTTGCTCCGGTCCCCAACAATATGAAAAGGGAAATTATTAATGCTGATGGCAGCCGAGATATTTGGTATCCCAATGGTAATCTTAAGAAAATTTCCGCGGATGGAATGATTACCCGCATGCTATATTATAATAAGGATGTTAAGGAAACGAATGTTAATGACGGAACTGTTAAATATTATTATGCCGAAACGAATACATGGCACACTACCTATTTAGACGGTTTGAATATATTAGAATTTCCTACCGGACAAATAGAACATCGCTATAAAAATGGTGTCATTGAGATACACTATCCAAATAATTCGGTGAAAATTTTTGATCCAAACGATGAGCATAAATTGGAAGAATGGCGTTTTGGCGATGGTACCAATTTAGTGCAAATGCGTAACGGTGATCGAATATTAATGCTTCCCAATGGCCAAAAGGAGATACACACCAAAAATAATAAGAGGCGTGAATATCCCGATGGTACAGTGAAAACTGTCTATAAGGATGGAAGTCAAGAGACGCGTTACTCTAATGGACGCGTACGACTGAAAGATAAAGATGGCAATTTGGTTTTAGACACCGAAAGTAAACCTTAACTATATCTCATCTTCCACACTTTTGCAATAGGTTGTGATTTTAGGATTCTGAGAAGCGGAAAAAATTTTAAATTATCTCTTTCGGTAAATTATTTTAATCTAAATTTTTCTATTTGTATTAACATTTCCTATGATTTTTATATTTTTTTATTCTTTGTATAAAATGACCTGTAACTATTGACGAGGGAAAAGAAAATAACTTGTATAAAATTTGCTTTATTTATTCTCTTTCTAAATTCTTAAAAAAATATAACGTTGACTTATTCCATGAACAATTTTGAATCGTCGTTTTCTTTCTCGTTGTCGGGCGGATCGAAATCGTGGATTTTAACATCACCATCTTCGCCATACTGTATAACATTATCAATTTGCAGCAATAAATCATGCAGACTATCTTCGTCATCGATATTCATTGGAATAAAGCGCACCAAACTGAAAGGAAAACGTAAATTTCATTGGAATTTGTTTACGTTGTATGTTACTTCTTCAAATTTTAGCGCATTTCTTCTTGTTTTGTTTTAAGGTCCGGGAAGAATTTTTCAAATTTTAGCGCATTTTCTTTCGACTTACGTCTTACTGAAATAACTTTGATTGACCGATGCTGAATGACGTATTGATTCTTAATCTGCTAGGACTTTATTGCTATTGATCCAATATGATATATATTGTCAGGTACAACCTAATTTAACTTAGGTTTTGGGTTTTTGCATTTGTCTTTTTTTTTTTTCGTTTTTATTCGCATACAATGTAAAAGTTTAGTATTTAAGGTATTTATATTCATTGAATGGCAACAGTGCTAACGTAAGCTCTCCCCTAATTATATTATAATTGAAAAAGCAACACTGTTTATTGAGCGAAGAATTATCAAAAACTATTATTGTAATCATCTATAGCTATCTCACTCCATCACACGCAAATTGTCTACATAACTGGAATAAACGCACAAAAGCACAACTCTGGAGAGAATTATCAAAAAATCTCTCATACTATCCTTTTCTTACTTATCAGCATTGATTGCTAAGAAATCCGAAAATGAATGACGGGTAATAAAATGGTGGCAGAGCGTGGAGAAAATATTTGGGATTTGCAGAGAAATTATTATTCACAATTTGTGTAATTTGGTTAAATAAATTGTTGCTCTATACAAGAACTTTAAAGAACTATTAAAAAAAAGGGTTGAGCTGAAAGAAAAATTGAAAAAATAATTTTTGAGCTAATTCCCAAAACAGGAAAACTGCATGAAAAGTGTTTAGAAAGTGTTTTTAAGGGTTTTTAGGAATATTACAAAAAAAAGGCCACAAATTACAGAATATTTTTAAAAAATTCCAAAACCCCTAGAAAAAAAAAATGGATGAGTCGGAAGTACAAATGGTCCGTTCTGCTAAAGGCAAGGATATGCTATTAGTGGGCAAATATTTGTTTCATTATGATGATCGCACTACGAAGGCTTATCGCTGGGTATGTAGTCGACGCAAGGATGCTATACCATGTCGTGTACGTTTGTATACAACCTTAATTGATGAAACAGATGAAACGCAACATGCAGTTATCCGTATAACGGGCGAACATCCCCACGGACCTGCTGATGAGGATGCCATAAAAAAGGCTAAAGAACGTAAACGTTCGGCGGTAATGTTAGGTTTAGCTTGTACGCTGCCAAATAATACGTTAAAGCGTAAATTGAAAGCGGAACAAGCTAAATTAGCAAAACTTGCTAGATTGGCGGCAACTGGTAATGAAAATGAATCAGAGCTTGTCGAATCTCTGTTGGAAGAATGTGAAACGGATATAAGTACTTCTCTGATGGGGCAGGAAGAGGAGAAAAAGGTTTTAATGTTAAAAACTGCTAAGGGTTATAATATGATTGCCGTTAACGGATGTGTGTATCGGTTAGACGGTAAGTCCGTAATGTCTTCAACATATCGTTGGAAGTGTTTTCGCTCTAAGGATTTGCAATGTACTGCGCGTATTTACACGGAATGTTTAACTAGCGGCCAGCATCGTTACAAGGCTATACGCTTAAATGAGGGTGTTCACAATCATGAACCTTACACTGAGAATAAAGTCACTACTTTGATTAGACGTAACAATATTAAGATTTTACATGGCGATGAAGAGCACGGTACTTTGCAAGTGTTCGATGGTTTCAAGTGTAATCCTCTAAAGGTTGGTATGGCGCCTTTATCGAGTCAAAGTGGCGGCAAGGTACAAGGTATATGCGGCTCTCTCGGAACCCCAATGCGTCAAGGTGTGCGTTATGAACGAGCCGAATCCACAGCTGCTTTGTATAAGTATGTAGAAAATCCCATAGAAGCACTTAATGATCCGAAGGATGGCGACATAACTAAATTTACATTTTTGCCATCTAAGAAAGGCAATAAAGTGTTGTGTTTGAATAAAATGATATACCATTACGATTCCAAAGGCGCAACAAGCAACCGGGCTTACTGGACATGCCTCTATCGACGTCATAAGGGACATAAGTGCAACGGTCGTTTGACAACTGAAGATGTTGAGGGTCTTACCAGAATAACTAAGGTGTCTGGAATGCATAACCATGAAGATCATATGTCATATATTGAAAAGAAATTAAGCGAATCGGTACGAGCGGCAGTCAGTCAGCCAGATTCATTAAGAGATGATGACGACAACGATAGCTTCACACAGCATGTAATTGAAGAAGAAGACTCAGATGGGCGAACAGATGGCGACATTACCTATCACGAAATGGTACAAATTGACCCAAACGATACTGAATATGATAATAAATCATTTGATTCAAAAATCGAAATAGTTTACGAGGATACCGTTGTTGAAGAAATCCTAGGCGGATTTGATGAAAATGAAAACGAGCATAAATCTTATGAAACGGTGGATTGTAAAATTGAAAAAGAATCCCTTAAGGACACAATCGAATATGTGGAAATGGAGCGTGCAACTGAAGATGAAATTAAAAATTATCATTTCAAATACGAATGCGACGATTACGATAATGATGATGATGAGGATAACGATGACTTAGTTAGCATAGATGATAATCATGATTCGGATGAGACATATACGCCTGTAAATAAAAAACCGAAATTAACATTAGCAACCCCAGCTCATCGAATAACAAGACAAACTTCATCGCGTGTCCCTCATTCCGATAATATTGACATTACAAAGGTAGCCAAATTACGTTCAGCTAAAGGAGGTGAATTATTGTGCGTCGATGGATTCATTTATCATTTGAAAAGTGTTTCGCCCAATAATCGTACATATTGGTCTTGCATCAAGTCGAAAGATCGCAAATATAAATGTCCAGCACGCGTAGCTTCCGTATCGAAAAATAATGAAATAAAAGTAACTCACGTTAGCAACTATCATACGCATCCCTTTTCGGAAGAGGATATTAAACGTCGTTTGTATAATGAATTCTCGAAATTGGAAAACACTGAACTTAAAGTCAATGATATACTTCATAGGCCGATAAGTGAACTAAATCCAGAATTTGCAAAAATCTTAAAAAATCGCATACGTACCGAACGTAATTTCAAAATGGCCAAAAATGGGTAAGTAAAGCATCATATTGTGGTAGGAGTTTTTTCAAATTTTAAACTGCTACCTTTATTAGTAATTTATTTTTCGTTTCGTTTTATCTTGGAAAAGGACAAATAAGTCGTCAATTTGGAAAGTTAACAAGGAAGACACTATAATCGGCTTGGAACTAATTGTTTATTTCTTACAATAGGTAGTATTAACAACTCATTGTTCACTCGTTTCAATGTTTATGAAAGGATATAAAGCATATATGTATATCCATATCGTGCGATATTTGGTTGGCAGCTAAAAGGAAGAACGTACGTTTGTAACGATGCCTATCTAAAATTAATAGAAAACAGATTTCCAAAGAGCTTTATAGGTTTTCATCGCCTATCATTGAAAATGAATTGCAATTCCATTAGTAACACTATGGGTAATACGCTTAAAACTTCCCTTTAAGTATATATCGTTGATCAGATATATTATTATTATTGTTATTATTAATTTAGGCGGAAATAAATTCTACGACCAAAGTCTTAAAATACTAGCATCTAAGGCTATCGGCTTTATTGAGATTTGAAACCATGGCCATTGAGTTGTTAGTCGAGACACTTCGCCTACACTATGCAAGATCTGAAACGGCGCTTAACAAGACTTCACAGGTTCTTGTTGTCGCTACTTTTGTCGTTTTCGAAACAATGGAAAAATGAGAATTTCATGCGCTGATTAAATACAATTTTTTTTGATGGTGCAAATAATTTTTCCAACTCTTTCTTGTCATTCAAAGCAAAAGTTAACTGATTTTAAAGGAGTCGCGCGGGCGTAGGGTATACAGTGGACGCCCAAGAAACCATAAAACAAAAATAACGATACCCCTCAAAACAAAACTGTAAGGGATACCTCATGTGCTATCAAAAAGCCCAAAAGAAAATTTGGGCATAAAAAAAAGTTAGGTTTTAAAATGGATTTAGGGTTTACTCGCGGTGGAGCAAATCTCCAACGTATTACTAATTCGAAAAGGTGGCAAAATTGCTAAGATTAAATTTCGAAATACTGTTCCTTCCACCATTCTATCCGGATAAGGCTGTAGTTTGTGAAAATACCCACAATCGGATAAAAACGATTGGAACGTTGCGAAAGTGAAGCGCATCTGTCAGGGTCTTGACAAATTATTTTACACATACGTCAAAATATTAGAGATAACTGCGATCGATTAGAATAATCTTGGCTAAGATTGTTGGTGAATAAAGTCGAAAAAAAAATATTTTTCTCGTAGCTTACTGATATGTATTACATCGATTATAGGTACTAGGTGTCAAAAGTTCTCCTAAAGCGATTGCATATTTACTAAACTCAAACATGCAAAATAATTATTGACGAATGTGCACGCGGAATGGGTTCAGATGGCCATCGTGTGCACGTAATAAGTATTCCCTTTCTTCCCTGCTTTCGCACGCGATAGAAGACTTGAAGAAAGATTGTGTGATAATTCGAATCGGTCTTGATATCTTGTAATGTAAAATTGTAATTTTATATACCATATTCTGATTGGGAATCCCTGCTGTTTTTATCTTTTTCAAAAAATTAGTTATTGGCAAGAGCTTTTGTGATCGCATATTAATGGATGTGAATGCATGCCAATAACAAGTTTCAATTAAATCCTCTAAGAGTGGTTGATCCGCCATGTAAGCTAGTTGTGTTGTTGCACTTATTATTATACCCTACACCACCAGTTGCGGTGCAAGGGTACATTAAATTTGTGCGGATGTATGCAATACTCAAAAAGACTGCAGGTAGATCTACCTTTTATTAACCCGAGCGATTCAGAATCCCTTTTTGCATCGATGTAAGCTTGTCTGTCCATCTGTCTGTCTTTCTTGTTGCGCTGGTGTTTAAGCTGCAGACCGGAACTTTTGAAATGTTGGGAAAAAATCTCATACATTGACTTGTCTCGGGACAGGGGCCGTTAAGAATAGTTCGCGTCGTACGACATTTTTGACCACTCTTGACTGATATCAAGCTTTATTTTGTAAAGTCGTTATATGAACAACAATTTGAACGAAGCGATGTAGGGTATTCAATGAGGAGAATTGTGTCTTCACTTGTTTTTGAAAATAAATTCGTATTTTTGTTTTGCATACCTCAAAGAATTTGTAGTTCTTTTACTGTTTCTCCCTCTCTCTCTATCCACTAACTTTCAAATTGGAGGGCAAAACAGAAATATAGAGAAACTTGGCTGTTTCATTTAAATCAATTAAATTTAACACATCTTTAGGTCGAGTTTGGAAAGATCAGCAGCATATAATGTGATATTACAGTTATAGTAGCAGCATAACTCCTCATAACCTAGTTTAACTTTTAACCTAAGAAAGTATCAAACATTGCGTACATACTTTTTATAAATTAATTTGACTAACACATCTTTTGGTCAGAAAGATTGGTTAGAAAGATCTGTAACATATAACATGATGAGTCTTAAGTTAGAAGTTAAATTAGGTTATGGTGAGTCATATTCCTGTCATACATTAGCAGCATGCCTCACCATAACCTAATTTAACTTCTAACCTAAGATAATATCAAACAAAACCTATACAATTTTTATAAATTAACTTGACCTCAGTTTGACGTTAGATTTCATATGCATTGTATTCAAGGGTATTTAAAGTTCACTTTAAGCCGAATATAGTTTTCGTTTCATGACTTTCTCTTTTTAAAGTCTTCAAGCTTAAAGCTTTTATGTAATTACAAGTAATCATTAACTGGTTTTCTGGTTTTCTGGTTTTATTTATTTATTTTTTTTTTTTTTTTTGCAATTTCATTAGCATTCGCGTTATGAGAAACACCTGCTGTGCTAAAGTAGTTAACTACAAATTATTTATCTATTTTCAATTATTTACAGAATAAACATGAAATTGTATGCTGTTTCGGATGGTCCGCCATCTTTGGCCGTACGTATGTGCCTTAAAGCTTTGGAATTACCCTATGAATTAAAGAATGTGAATTTCATGGCGGCCGAACACATGACCGATGAATATTCTAAGGTATGCATACATTTGTTATTACCAAAAAAAAAAAAAAAAGTTTCTATTAAATATTTAATATTTTGCAGTTAAATCCACAAAAAGAAATTCCGGTCTTAGATGATCATGGCTTTTGTCTATCGGAAAGTGTAGCTATTATGCAATATCTTTGCGATAAATATGCTGATGAGACTCCATTGTATCCAAAAACACCAAAAGCAAGAGCTTTAGTTAATCATCGTTTATGTTTTAATATGTCATTCTATTATGCAAGTATATCCCCTTATACTATGGCTCCTATCTTTTTTGATTACGAACGGACCGAATTGGGCTTGAAGAAAGTACGGAATGCTTTAAGTGTTTTTGAAACATATTTGAGACGTTTGGGCGCGAAATATGCTGCCGGCAATCATTTGACTATAGCAGATTTTGCTTTGTCATCGTCGACCCTATGTCTTGAAGCCATTGAATTTGATTTGAAATCTTATCCTTTAGTATGGAAATGGTATCAGACATTTAAACGTGAATATCCAACTTTATGGGATATTGGTAATACCGGAATGAAAGAAATTATCCACTTTGAGCAGAATCCACCGGATATGTCGCATATGCAACACCCATTCCACCCTACAAGGAAAGCTTCTAACACATTTTAATTTATTTGTGTTTCAACAACATCATAGAAATCGTTTCTTTTTTTTTTTTTTTATATGTTAAGTGAAAATAGAATTGATTGCAAAATTAATAATATAATTGTCAAATATAAGAAAATAACTTACGTTTTGATTAAGGCGAAATTCGGCAACAAAATAAGTGCTGCTAGGCTTATTAAAAAGAGGAATACGCTTGCTCGGCTGGTTAAAAAATGTCTGCACTATTTTAGAAGAGATTATGACGAGAAAGAAAAAGAGTTGCGGAAAAATGAGTGAGAAAACACTATAGTGGGCAATGCCACCCTATCGCTATTCATATGACGGCTTTCAAAATAGGATGTTATATGAGAAGTGTTTTGATCTGAACCGTTTTCAATACAGGTTGTCGTTAGACTACGCAACGTCCGCATTGTCGACCTGTGTGTTGAAGACGAGAAAACGACACGAAACAGATGGGCAGACAAACCTAGATTGACTCAGGAAGTGATTCTGGATCGATCGGTTTAATAAAAGATAGATCTACCTCATACATACTGTTGCATACATCCGCGGAAAACAAATCAATATATCAACAAGTAAGAAAGTTACATTCGGCGGGGGCCGCACCTCGCATTCCCACCACTATGGTTTTCGCATTCTACTCTTCAAAATCTTTTATTTGATACCCATATCGTTGGTATTATTAAGAACAAATTAATCACGATGTCTATCATATTCATTTTAGAATTAAGCCATTGTTAGGCAGATAGTATATCTTCATTTGAGGAATGTATGAAATAGTTTTAAAAGATTCGGTCTTGTTTTCCTTATCATAAATAAGCAAAAGACCTCAAAAAAGTAAAAAAAAAAAAAAAACAATTTAATCACTTGTAACTTGTAATGCGTTCAGTTTATGCTTCACTGCGGGCTTCTGCATTGACCAATTTTTCCCATTTTCAATATCAACCTGTGTACAGAAACTTCCAATGTTTCTACCAAATTTAAAGTCGATGCCTTCATTTTTGCAATCAGGAGACTGCCAACAATAAACCAACACAGACGGAGAGACATGGCTTAATCAATGCAATAATATATATATATTATAGGGCCTCTGCAACTTACTTTTGGGTGTTACATATATTATGAAAAAAAAAATAAAATGAGTATACCCCCATCGTTCACGGTGATTATAATAAACGCTATAGTTATCTATATAACGACTTCTCACAATAAGATACTGTGTCTAGACGAAACCGCCGCCTACAAAATAATCGCGAAGAGGAGCAAAGATCTCAAAGATGTTATATGGGAAGTGGTCCGATCAGTGTATCAAACTTCATCAGAACATTTTTGAAAATTGCAGCTTTTAGATTTAACACAAGAAAACGACACGGACAGATGGACAGACATGCGGAGATTGATTTAGGAAGTGATTATGGATCGATCGGTTTAATAAAAGATACATTAACCTCAAGTTCTTTTGGGTGTTGTATACATTCGCTCGGTCTTAATATAACCTTACGTGCGATATGAGGGTCTAGGAGAAATTACGCTGAGAAAGTAGAAACAAATACTAAAGGCTTACCTAAAATCTTCTATCAAAGTTCCAATAGCTTCGGATAATTTGCGATGTGAACGTCCCCAGGCGGATTCTGATGTTAAATCGCTAAGTAAAGCCCTCGGATCGGGATCCAAGTATTTATCTAATTGTTTGCGTGCACTTTTACTTAATAAATCCATTTTAGTTAAAACATTTACATGCGGCATTTCTAAATTTGCCATAACACTTAAAGCCGCCATTGTACCCGACAGAAATTTCGCTCCGTCTATCATAAATTGCGAATCAACCAAAAAAACGGTGCATATACGAAAATTCCATGACTCCAATAATTGTACCAACTTTTTGCCCATTGTTAAATGCGTGAACAATTCAATTTGGCCTGGCATATCGAATAGAATATAATCACCGTCAGGATCTGTGCTTAATTCATTATCTGGATCAGCGCCAATTAATTGCGACTTCAACCATTCCTGATTTTCAATAAGAAATTCCAAGCAGAATACAAGACCTCCATTAGGTCCGTAACGTAATTCTTCATCTTCCATAGCATCATCCAATTGAATAAGATCACGTATATCTATAGCGGGCTGATAATCGAAATGTTCCGCTGCCGGATCTAAATTGACGACTTCAATAAGTCTTTTAGAATCCTGAGCAAAGCGTTGCATATACGTGCAATAAGTCGACTAATAATTAGATTAAAATAAATAAATGTTTGGCAAATCGCATGAACTGTTCTCGAAAGTTTCGAGAATTAAACTTACTTTACCGCTACCAGCTGGACCTATAACTAACTGAGCATAACGCATTTTATTAAATTTTTATTAAATATTCTTTTTTATAACTCCCGCTGCAGCTTTACGCTTAAGATTATTTTGTTTGTCTCACTATTTCTTTGATTGCGGACAACGTGCGTGTTGAGTTTCATACAGCTGTTGATATAGTTAATCCCCGAATAATATTAAGAAATATGGCAATGAAGATTTTCTTCATTTATTTTTCCTTTTTTATCGAATCTAGCTCGGACATGCACATTTCATGTAAAATACACAAAGCATTTTATTCATTGGTCGCGGGTTCAACTCTCAAGTGCGATAGATTTTTGCATAACTTATAATAATGATAATAATAATTATATTTTATTCATATTGAATCAATATAAAGAAGTAATAATGTTATAGCGGGTCACGATGCACCCTGATATGATGGCTTCGCTCCACTTCGTTTAATTAATCGTCATCTAATGACGATTCAAAATAAGGCGCTTTATGGAAGTGATCGAAAAAAGGTGCCTTGTTCCAACCATTTTCAATAGTGCGTTCGTCCTTAAGCTAAACAACCAATTTCATCGAAATATCTTAAAAAGTGCGAATTGTAACTTGAACACAAGAAAATAAGACGCGTTCGTTCTTAGGCCAAAGAACCAATTTGAACGAAATATCTCGAAAATTGCGAGCTGCAAGTTGCAACACAAGCAAATAAGACGGATAAAGGGGCAGATCAACGTATGGACAGGTGGACGGTCAAGCTTGAATGAATTCAGAAAATGATTCTGGTATAATAAAAGATGGGTCTATCGGAATTATTACACATTCCACAAGTAGTGTAGGGTACAAATTGGTTCCCCCTAGCTCAGTACATAGTACTTCTTTAGAGCTTTAAAGGCTACGACAAAATACGTGGAATAATTTCGTACGATATCCACAGCAAAGCGGGGCGCATACCCAGCTATTTTATGTTAGGAGAAAGAGGAAAAGAGAGAGAGAGAGAGAGAAATTTGAAAAAGAATCAAATTACATGTAATGAAAAGATTTATTTTGATTAGACACAAGTAAATGACAAGATGGTCCAACCAGAGGCAACTAACTAACAGAATAGTTGCACCAGGGACAACTAAATGACAACATAGTTCATAATTTTGTTCGTTATTAAAAGTGGGAGCTTAGTATGGGCTTTTTTTGTTTCTGTCATCAAGAGTAGCGGTAGCGGTGTTATTCAGCACTAATTTGACTGCTTACTCTTTCATTCTTATTAATTCGAAGGGCGAGCATTCTGTAAGCCTTAACATGCTTTCGCATTCCCTAACACATTTGCAAAGCAGAATTATACACACAATGGGGCATTTTCAAGTGAACATGCGCTATGGTACACATATGAGTCAGTGTGTACGTAAAAAACTAAACAGTGTATATGCATGTAGCAAAATTGGCCGCCTATTACAGCGTATTAAAATTTAATTTCCGAATGGAATTTGAAAGTGGCCCGCCAAGCCTTTGCAATAAAAAATGAGACCGTCATTGCTCGTTGCTCCTAAACTACAACCGATACACAATATAAATTTCAACTTTTATTTTAAAAAATAGCAAAATTCACTTTTTTTTTACATATTTATTTCACGTATTAAATATTAATGTCTGCGTGAGAAAACCAAAAAAAAAGAGAAATAGGACAAACTTAGAAAATTTATTAAAATAATTTAAACAAATTAAGAAAATATTTATTTATATTTTCATTCATCGTAAAGAAAATCATTACTTTTTTGTACTACGTTTGGAAGGTAGTTTAACCGGCGTGTTACGTTGGGATCGACCGCGATATCTCCCCAAATTAAATACGAATGCGATGGAATCTTCCGTTCCCATAGCTTCTATGATATGACTATTGATTAAGGAAAGTAACAGAGAAAAAAAAATGGAATTAAAGTCAACAAAATATATGCGAACAGTGGCCGCCAAATTTTCATTATTTTTGAAATATTATTCAACGATAAAAACACGCGTTGCTATCTTGTGAACCAGCGCTACAAATGGCCACGAATTCAAATTAAAGTTTCTATAATAGACTTCGTGTCCAACTCTGATGACGTAAATGACAGTGGAAAGCGGCAATGGAATTAACGTGTGATGCGAGAAACCTGGGACAATATTTCTTCCAGCATGTTAAGAGAAGATTTCACTTTTCCTAAGCGCATCTATAAAATGTTAGTTGATATGCATCACAGACAGAAAAGAATTGCATACATAGGAAGAGGAAGGTATATATAGGATTTGATTCCCAGATAGGAATCCGTTGATTCATCTAAATTCAAGAAAGCGATCTATAATTTTGTGCTCAAATTGTCGCTTAAACGACGAAACTTTTAAAAGCCATTTTCAAATAACTTTTTAACTGACATAGATTTTCCTCACGCCCTGACCCTTTTTAAAAAATTTTCGTTTGAAAAACATTTAGAAGCGCATCTCTTTTCAATAAAGCGGTTCACATTGCAGGACCCTGTTGCGATGGTATAAATCGCCTATTTATTTTATGCCGTGTCCCAGTTATCTTCAAAAGAATTGTATATTTCCTGGGACATTTCGATAGAAGCGTGGGATGACCGCTGGCCTCGTTGCCCGTGAGTTTAATTTTGCAATAAAAAGTTCCATGTTCGGATTTAAATCATTTAAACAAGCATCGTAAATAAATTCCCCAAATTTCTCCATAAATCAATGGCCCAAAGATTTTCTCTTCACAAGAGAATTAGATTTACGCACGACTTACTTACTGAAAATAAGAATGATTTTAGCGCGGACATCTATTGTCGCTGGCTGCCCCATCAAGTAGGAGGAGGAAAGACAGCGTAAACAGTCTGTTACTCGACTCGGATCACGTCGGAAGTCATCACATATTTGAACAAGGTTTTTATGCCAAATCTACCATATGAAAATGAGGAAGACAGCCGTTTTTCGATTTGGTTGACCCATGTCCGTCATCCGCTACGACAGCTTAGAATACATTGCATTACTACAAGACTTCGAATTTAACGCAGCACCACCCCACTGCCTCACCTTGCTGAGATGGACAATATGGGACTTTAGAACAAACTATTGTTCTATTTGAGAGTTTTCTTTATGTTTTTAGCTTCATGCCTTATTTTCATGCTACAAATCAGGAATTAAAGCTATGATGAAGTATTTTTTTTTTTATTATGAGATTCCAAATACAGTGGAGATTTCATTTCTAGAGACTCAACCATGTCATCGTCAAGTCTTTGAAGTAAAGGCGTTTTATTTGTTTGCAATAAATATCAGATCAGGCGTAGATTACTTAATAAATTTTAAAGAAATATTGTATTTTGATGGTATGAATTAAGTGTTTTTAACATTTATTAATATAACTTTTCTCTTTTTAATGTTAACAAAAAAAATTTCTTGTTTGAATATTGATAATTAGCTAAAAAAAAAAGTTCTTTAGCTTTTTCTTTTTTTTTTCTTTGAAATTATGCAACAATGGAATCTAAACCAGTTTTTCAAGTTATGCCAGATTAAAACAAATATTAACTTCGAGTTAATTAAATAATATAAAAAATAAAAATAAAAACAAAGATTTCAAGGACTAGAAATTCAAATAATGTAAACAAAAAACTCGATATCCTTTCCATTGTTAATATTTTAATCGAATATTTTAATTTAAATAATTGAAAAACAAAAATTGTTTTTAACAAACATTTCTAAAACTCTAAATGATAAAGCATCGATAGATTTCAATGATTTCAATTAATTGCTTGCAGAGGTGATAAACGTGTATAAAAAAGTATGTAAGCGGCACTTGAAATAACTTTTGATGTATCCAAAGACGTAACCATATGATCGTCAAATTTATACCAATGATTAAGTGCCTCGTTTTTGCAGAAAGCGGTATAATGACCGCTCTCCATAAAACCATAATGATTAGAAACGGCGTATAAACGATACAGCGTAGGTGTAGAACGTTTTCTTTCTGAAACGGTTATATATGGCGACACATCGAGATTTTGCAATGGGAAGCGTAAGTAATTCATTTTCTTTTTGTAACTGGGACTTGGCGAATCAGTATCGGCATAGAATCTACGAAAAAAATAAATAAAATAAAGAAAATATTCAATATTCAAATAATGTTGTCTTCTTCTTTTTCTTCTTCTGCTTACCTTTTCAAATGTATAACCAATACAGGTGGCAGTTTAGCTATGTTAAGTTTTTTAATGGCGTGCTTCGTTGTTACGTGCAGAGCGTCACGTCTATGTTCACATCTCGGGCAATTCCAACCATGTATACGTTCACCGCTGAAGTACATATCGAGACACTCTCTCAAATCGCACGTGCTATCGTTTTCTGGCAATTCTAAGCTTAAATTTGAAAAACATTCATAGGTGGCCGACTCGTTCTCACATTCCGCACATTTAACAATGCTTTTAATTTGTCCATAAAATAAATGTAAAATCAGACTTTCTTTAGCTTTGGTGAAATCTAACCACGCTTTATCAGAAGCGGTCATTGGTTCCCTCAAAGGATCGAGTGTTAAAGTTTGTAAATCGGAATGTAACCAATCCATTAAAATGGTTAAAAACTCATGCGAATCCTGTTGTTCATAGCCACGAAACATTTTCTGATATTGGCCGATAACATACTGGAAAGGTAGTTTTTTTTTTTTTTTTTTTTCTTAATATATTTTACTTTTTTTTTTACCTTCAAATCTCTACTGGCCACATATTTGTAACCACCTGTCCATAACATTTTAATTAGGGCTGCCACTTCATCGACAATTTCTCCTCTTGTTTTATTATTTCGACTTACATAGTTTTTATATTTATCAGTCACACAATACTCAGCTAACGGGGGAGTATTGCTTAGGCACTGAATTATACTGTTCATGTAACAGCTATTGCCTAAATTTTTTAGACCGGTTAAACCGCGACCCTAGAAATAAAGGACCAAAGAATTTAATTTCGTCAACATATTTGATAAGTGATCAGGAACGAAGTAGCCTCCTCTGTCTTAATTATGCGCTCCGCGAAAGGATTACATACAACAAAATACTAAGGTATCAAAACAAGAGACATTCAATATCTTATTCATATAAAGTCAGTTCTGTCTTGTCCATTTGGCAATTAGATGCATCGAAAATGTTTCTTATAGATATGTAGAACACATAGGATTATAGTATACTATCGAAAAATTCGCGTTTCATAAGCAAAGGCCCACAACAGAAAAAATACGAAAAACAAAGGTTTTCACAGTTTTTGTTGTTTAGGATTGTGGGCGTTGTAGGCGTTTGGATCATTGTCAAACTGTTTTGCGAATTTATGCGAGATATTTTCATTTTTGCGGACGAGAGAGTATTTACCACAGATACTACGTAGTTGGACAGAGGGACATGTTTAAGTACATTCTGTTAAATTTGAAGTTTATGAAGCTTACTTCCGCGTAATAAAACGTGGAAACGAAAGGTGTTCTTAGTTTTGGTTGTGTAGACGTGTGGTGGTTGTAGCTGTGTTTCAAACTCTTTTGTAAATTTGTAGGCAATATATTCAGTTTTGCGAACGGGAGAATACATACCGCAGATACTATATATTCGGGCAGAGAGATATGCTTAAGTGCATTCTGAATTTGAAACTGGCCAAGAATTTATTTACCGTACAGGGTTTTCGAAGTTTGGTTCTGCGCGTTATAAGAGTATTGGAAAAGAAAAAAAAAATTAATTTTGATACACCATAATATTGCGTAGACGTGGTTAACTTTTCCAATTTTTGTGCAGGTGCTATATCTCCCATAGAATGCACGTTAAAATTTATCTACTTTAGTTTACGAGCAATGAGCAAAAATTCAACATATTATTCTTTTTGCAAAGAACAGGGGTTTCCAATTTACGTGGTAGTGTACGCCTGTCCTTCGTCCATACCAACTTGCGTACAAGACCTTTCAATACTTCTACCAAATTTAAAGCCGATTGGTCCACTTTTGCGGCCACAAGAATGTTTATAACAGACGGACACAGGGACACTTTTAAATGCATTTAGAATTTGATGTTGACCACGAATATACGCAGTTTGTGGGATCTACGATGCTTCTCCTTCTGGATTTTGCAAACGTCTTGTCACAAAGAAAGATAGGACCTTTTGAGGCCCTTTTTCATATAAATATTAATATACAAAAGTTTTAATTTCGGCGAGGTCTGGACTTTAGTGGTTTAAGAAAAAAATAATGACTTGATCAATAAATTCCAGACCGCTTTTATATGGAAGTAAAGTCGAATTTCTGATATGTTATGAGAAAAATAAGTAAAGGATAAATTCTACGATAAAAAGTAAGTAACCTTTCGTTTTGATCAAGTTATAATTTTTTGATTTTATGATGAAATTAGTGGAAGAGTTGTATTCGATTTAGTGGTGTGGGAGTGACAACGATTGACTCCGATTGATTATTTCAATAAGGATTAAATTTTACTTAAAAAAAAAACGGGAAAAAACGTATTCACGCTTTTAGGAATGGGTAACGTCGGATTATTGAAAGTAGAGGTCATAAGCATTTCACAATTTGCTTTTGACTTTTTTGTCCGTTTCATTTCCGTTTTTCCAATGCCCAAATATATGCTTCGCAAGATGAATATTTGCCTAACGGAATATATATATATATATATATATATATATATATATATATATATATATGTGTGTGTGTGTAAATGTGTATTGGAATAGATTTCACATTTCATTAAATATTTCCTTTAATTGGGTTTTTATTTCGACACAAACCTTTCTGCGAATAATTGGAAAGACACGTTTAGCGGTCGGTAGTTGTATATTAATCCCAGCGATAATCATCTTGTAGCTTTTATATTAAGATATGTAAAATATTTACAGTTTAAATGGATGTAACACAGCGACATGCTTTGAGTAAAGGCAGCGAATAACTAAATATTGAAAAATAATTTTTAAAGTATACCGTTAGACTAACGGACGTACATTACACCCACGTGCAAATAATTTCTTTTGTGCTCTGTTAAATTTAATCTGAAAGTAGACAAGCGAGACAAGTGCAAGCGTACACACAGTGTGTTTTGCTTCAGTGGGACTTACGAAAAACGTGATCCAACCTTAACTTTGCTATGTTGTTTGTTTCGATTAAAAATTATTGATTTTTTTTTTTTTTTTGTTACTGACAAATGACGTGAAGGACCGTCGCATGTTTGAATGCTTTTACTTTTTAACTCTCCACTACTTACCACTTTTCCGGATACAGGTGAGAAATTTCGTACCCTTTCTTCAGTATCAACTGGGCTACTATGCTTTGGTTTAATGGAACGATCAAATTGGGGCGGATTCAGTTTAGTAGTAGGTAAAGATTGTTTTAAATTTTCCTTATTTTCTTCCAGGTCGTTTCCTTCAAATTGTGGTTTTGAGTTATTATTACGAGTCAGGCATTCATTTTTATTAGCTATGGCGAATTTCTCGGCCAACTGTTGGCGTTCCTTTTTCCTTTGCTCATCTACTCGTTCTCTTTCTTCAATTTTTGCCTCGATTTTCTCTACATCTTTAACTAGTTGAATTGGTAAATTTGCTTTTTCTTCCTCGTCACGACGCCTGTAATGATGGAGTTCGGCTTTTAAGCGTGTGATCTCGTTTTTCTACGAAAAAAAAACATACAAAATATTATTTAAAAAAAAATTTCTAAATTAAAATAAATAATCACGTAATCTTCTGCTTCACTTTCCAGTTGCATGAATTGGTACATCATCTCTTTTTCGCCGTTTATCAATTGTTTTTTACGATCAACTGAATTCAATTGTTCGGCTATTTGCTCTAATTGCTCATCATTTTCTTTGGCCTTTTCTAACAGCACTTCTTGTTCTTTAGCTATTTCGTTGATAGCATTCCGTTTTTCATCATAGAGTTTCATTGCAGCCGATTTACTCGATCTATCCACTGTAGGACGGCCACTGCTAGACGTTTTATGATTGGTAAGGCTTGAGTTGGATTGATTCTTAGCTATAATATCGTCTTTTAATTGTATATCGTTAACCGATGGATATTCAATATCTTCAATTACTGCACTAGACTCGATCAAGGTGGAACTTAACTGAGGCGTCACTACCGTGGGATTAGTACAATATGTTGGGTAGACCATAACGAAAAATTCATAACCGCCTTCCAATATACGTATAGGTGAACGATAAACAACGTCGGGATCCCACTGAAATAATAAACTGGACGTTATAACAATGGAGAACACATCGCCATGATGGATATTTATATTAATCAATATTTGCTCGATAATAGCCAGTTATTTTCGAGTATTGTTCTTTCATTATATCCCACATCAATTGTA
Source organism: Glossina austeni (assembly GCA_000688735.1). Taxonomy (NCBI): domain Eukaryota; kingdom Metazoa; phylum Arthropoda; class Insecta; order Diptera; family Glossinidae; genus Glossina; species Glossina austeni. The sequence goes on along the minus strand of KK502851.1, from coordinate 16,702 downwards.
GCACCGTATGTGGATGCACGTGACACTCAGAAAAGCTTAAGATAGACTCTTCTTTTATTATGTGTAATCATTTTCTGAATTGATCTAAGCTAGTCTGTCCGTGATTTTTGTTTTCAATCTATAGGTCGTAATTTTTGAGCTATTTTGATGAATTTTGATACACCGATGTGCTTTGGCCTAAGGACGAACACTGTTGAAAATTGTTCGTATCTGTCCAGTTTTACGACCGCTTCTTCTGTAACGTCTTATTTTGAAAAGTCATTATGTGAGAAAATTCTCAATTTTCAAAATGTGCCGACAGAAGTCGAAGAAGAAGAATAGTATTTCGACATTCTACAATGGTATCAAAAAATTTGGTTCGGATGGAGCAATTTTTTGAACCTCCACTCATATAACGGTCCCTACAAAAACTGAATCTTCATCGAATATCGGACCATGTAAGTCTCGTTTTTGATTACCACCGAACATAACGATTCTTATGAATGCTAAGTCCTTATATAACGAAAAGGTCTAATTGCTAATGCTTTACGATGAAAAAGTGTTTGTGATAGTAACTTGACGTAAAACTTGAGTGAACAGAATTTGAACCATATGGGTCTATGTCTTGGACCTCACTCCATATAGGATGCTATCCTTTTACCAACTAAGCACTCACTATAGTTGCGAATAAAGTAAATTTCTTGTCATTTCGCAATAAAACGATAACGTCGGATAAAATTGTATGTTCGTATCGTTTGATGACGTGCATAAGGTAATATCAAAATATTTTCAAATTCAAGTCCTACCCGTTGTAATATGTCCAATAAAATGCCAATAGGTGAGTGCGCTTTGAGTTCCATGGAGGAACTGTTCCAATCCATTAACACTACCTGGTCCTTAATAGCGCGCGCGGACCAAAGTTTTTTCGATTCCTGATCAAGTTTATCTTGTAGTTTGCCAGCGGACATTCTAATGAAATAAATTACGATTATTATATTAAAATAAAAATATTATTAATGTTATTATATGTTACCCATCTCGTATTATATCCGCGGGCACATTAAACGACAACGGATAATTTAATTTTGATTTACCATAATCGCCCGACGAACGACAATCCATAACAAGAACACTTTGTGCTTGCATACAGTCATACAATTGCTGGCATGTTATTGCACTCAGTAATCCATTTCTTTCCACTCCATTTCTTAAAGGCGATACTGAACGCGACCGTTGTATTTGATTATTCGGGTGAGAGGTCAAATCTAATTTTCTTAGCTGCATTAATGAAGTTTGTGTTATATCATTTGCATTCGACAGGTTAGCGTTCTTATTTAAAAGTGTGTAACGTTTATCCAATGATTTAGTTAAATCTTCTAAACGATCCATAGTCAATTTATTAGTTTGATTATCGCCCAAAATTTTTCGAATCTGCGATTTATATTGCGGATAATTATCTCTTTTATGTATATTATTTAGCAAATTAAAATATCGCGTATATAATATATATGCCGCCTCTTGGTCACCTTCATTATATCTTTTTGTGGCTTCTTGGCTAATTTTGCGGGCAGTTTCCAAAAGACTGAGTGAATATAAACGTGTGTTAAATTAACTGAACACTTGCAACCATAAATAAATATTTACGCTTACCTACGCATTTCTCTAGTTCTTACATCGGGAATGGCGGTCTTTTCCTCCAATTCATCGAGATTTTTACATATATATAATTGTTTAATATTATTCATTGCTTTATATATTAGGATATATATAAATGAAGTTATAACTAACTTAATGTCTGTTATAAATTCTTGGAATGCGTGAAAATTGCCGTTGTTTTCTTTTTAATTGCACTTATATATCTCTTTCAGGTATTCGTGTATGCGTACTTCAACCGTTAATCACATCAGGAAAATCTTACATTAAGAACGTTAACGGTAGACCAGCTAAACAGTGACTAATTTCTCTTTAAAGCACTTTTACCAACCTCCTTTTTATATGTATATTATTTTAAAACATTTTTTTTTCTTTTTGCGATATTTAAATAAAATGTCTATCAATTTTTAATACTTTTTGTAAATTATTCCTTATTCATTTTTTCTCGAAAGCATATGATACGTTATTACAGGGTTGTCAACCTTCGATATTCCTTTGAGAGGAAGGGAATTTTTAAGAAAGTATAAGGCAAACAATAAAGCAGTGTCAATAGATGACTATTTATTAAATTAGAAACTTTTAGATTAGATCTTCTTCAGAAGCGGTAAAATGAAATTTAGTAAATTAAGAGACAATTTATTAACATGGAGAGAAAACAACGAATTTAATATATGTAAACTTATAACTAAATTACAAATAAAAACCTTGTAAGTTTATGCGAAAATCTATGAAAGTTGTTGAATGTAAAAAATAAACAACGTTCACGCACAAGCATACATCGAAAGTTTATTCTAAGAAGAATAGACAAGACAACAATAAAACATTTCGTTCAGAGTATGGCATTGCCAACAAGTTAGTACACCACACTGTTTGTGGTATAGAAACAACACCTGGCAATACTGCTATAATTTGCTTAGCTAGTCATTCACGTGACTTGCTTCCTTCCGAAGCGGTAATTTCTGATTATTTTACGATAAAATTTATTTATTGACTGTATATATGCCGAAAGAAATTGACATGCAAAATCTTATACACAAAATATATATGAAATTTTTCGGTTTGAACTTCAACAACATTGTTGAAAAGGTGTCACCAAAAAAACAACGCAAATTTTTTTGTTTTGAAAGCAAATTACCCGGTATTTTTGAAAACAAACTTGGATATTTTTATGCTCAGGACCTATGTAGCATCTAGAAGGACTTGGAATAGGTCCACCTTTTATTATACCGATTGATTCAAAATCAATGCTTGCCAATCTACCTGTGTTGTTTGCTTGTGTTTAACCTATAAGCCGCAATTTCCGAGACATGTTGACGAAATATCAAAAGCAAGGGATTAAAAATGATTCGGATCGGGCCACTTTTTCGGCTACTCCCCATTTTGATAAACCGTTGTATGAAAAAATAGTGTAATTTTCAGACTTTCGTTACAAATATCGCTTCGCAATAGTATTTTGGCATTCTAAATTGTTGTGAAAACTTTGGATCGGATTAGATCATTTTTTGAAATTCTTGCCATATAACCGTTCCTACGCAAACTAAATCTGCATATGGCGAAAACCATCAAAGTTTCAATATTTCTTGATGCACATCATGAAAATATTAAAAATTTATTCGAATTAGGACCCATACAAGTATTCTAATCAAAATCGGGCTTTATATACCAAAAACGTTAGTAAATTAATTATAGGGAATTTGGATCACATAGTTTTATTTTTTAGAGCGCACCATTTATACGGGGCCTAGCGAGAGCAAGCAGCAAGGTCTATTGTGTGGTTTGTTATGGCGGACGCGACTGGAAAATAAAACTTTTGCCAAGTCAATTAAGTTTCCTTAATTTGGATGCAAAATGGTATGGAGTATCTAATTGTTGATCTTGTCTGACTGTAGCATTCTTACATCCTAGAAACATAAGAAGCAATATTTTTGATACGGGATTTCGGTGTAATAGATAGAAAAAAGGGTTTGCTTTTTAAGCAATTGTTTTCAAATAAATTTGTGCCAACAGAGATTGTAGGACTAGTGAAGTTTATGATTTCATTCATTCACGAAATTCAAATTTTAATTTATCCTTACGCCTGTTAGAATGTGAGAAAGTTCTATTGCATTAAAGACCAAATTTGTTAAATCATAGTATTGTTCAGAAATTGCTCGAGTTCTTCTGTATTTTTGGCTTTATAATAGCTTGGTGCATAATTATCAAGCGTTTCTCTGGCGAACTGTATTTGAAAAAAAATTTAAAATATTTTGTAAATTTGTGAATGAAAATATCTTTCTACTTTAAGGCTATCAAAATGCGCACCGATAATCATACCCGTATTCGTCACATTATGCTGTACTGCTTTGAGAAAGGATGGAAAGAAGCGCAGTCATTTCACATTCTCAACGAACTTTTCGGTGAGGGCACAATCGGCGAAAGTCGATGTGCGGAATGGTTTGGTCGCTTGACTAGCTTGGTATATAAACTAAGACGACGTCGACCATCCGTTTACGGCGACCTTGCACTTTTGGCAGCAGTGGGAGGGAATGAACGCTTGACAACTCGAATGCTCGCCGACAACTTCAATGTGAACCATTCAACCATCGTTCGTTGTTTAAAAAAGCTTAAAAAGTAGATGGTGACTACGTTCCGGACTTGCACCCTACACTACTTGTGGTACAAGCGTATATTAAGTTATTGAGCGTATATGTAACACCCAACTTTTATTATACCGATCGATACAGAAAGCGATTCTAAGTTCGTATGCCTGTCTGTCCATTGGCCTATTTGCCTGTCTGTCTGTTTTGTGTTGTTTCGCTCAACCTGCAAGCCGCCGGTTTTCGAGATATTTTGCTGAAATTTGCTACACCCAGCGAATTAATTCCCATATAATGCCTTATTCTGAAAAGTCGCTGTGTAAATAACTGCTTTAAGTGAAATGGTGTTGGGAGATTTAATAGTGATATGTGGTCCATTATAACGTCTTTGCTAGTTTAGAGGAGTAATTTTTCTGAATTTTCCATGACTTGTGTGTACGTAAGATTGATAGCTCTCTACCTGTCACAGTTTGACTTTATAGATGATGGGTAAGAGCAAATGTGGTCCAATTTTTCTCACTTAATCCACTAATTAACATTTGACAAACTAAAAAAGGAAAAAAGAAGAAGAAGTCAAAATTGCTTTGCCCTGACATTTTATTTATTTCGAGAAGTACTCGCTGTTCATCTCATGTAAATATAATTATTTATGTTTATTTTTAGTTTATTTTCAATTGCTGTTTATATCCTACACTAAATGTGGTAGAAGGATATAATGGTTTGCTTTGCGCGGATGTATGCAACATCCAGAAGGACGTCAGATAGGCTCGCCTTTTATTATACCGATCGATTTAGAATAATTTTCCGAATCGAACTAAGCTTGTCTGTCTGTCGTGTTTAATCGTGTTCAACCTATAGCTTGCCATTTTCGAGAAATTTGGACGCGACTTGGCCCAAGGACAAACTCTTATGAAAATGGCTCAGATCAAACCACCTCCCACATAATATCTTATTTTGAAGAGTTGTTGTATGAAAAGCGGTAAGATGATGTGATCCAATATAGTGTTTTCACTTGTTTTATCGTAACTCTTTAGTTGCTCGTCATAACGCATTGTAAAATAGTCTAGATATTTTTTAACCAGCCAAGGTCCCTGTTACCAAGATTATTCCTGTTCTTAGGATGCTCAACACTGCTTGAGTCCTTTTGCAGCAAGACCTTATTTTGCCGAAAATGCCTCACTTAGCAAATATTATATGGATTTCATATCCTTCGTCAGATACCCTACACCACTTGCTGTACAAGTTTATTAGTTTATACGGATGTGTGCAACATCCAGAAGCGTCCAGATTTTATTACACTGATCGAGTCAGAATCACCTTTTGTATCGGCCTGAGTTTGTCCGCCCGTCTGTGCGTCTTGTGTTCAAGCTACATATGACAATTCCTGAGGTATTTTAATGAAATTTTGTACACCAACGCGTTTTAGGCCCGAGAATGAAAAATTTTTTTGATTAGGACCACTTTTTCGATCACCGCCCGTATAAAGGCTCATTTTAGGAAGTCGTTATATGAATAATAATTTTTTTTTTTAAGTTTTTTTTTAGTTGCAACTTTTATCACCTTTTTCGTTAAATTCTTCTGATATTAAAGTGTAATGCCTATCCATTAAGTGCCTCCATTTATTGTTGCGACTGCACAACTACAAAATTAAAAAAAATAATATAAAAAAAAAGCAAAAACATGTGTGTGAGTTTGGTTTTTTTTTTTTTTTTTTTTTATATATAAAAATAATGAAAAGAGATTGAAATGAAGTAAGTGTTGGGAACGCATGTTACGTTAGGTAACAAAGGTTTTACACTATTCTAAGTTTTTTAATCATACAAATGAAAAAAAAGAGTGTTAAAAGCAATATAATAACAAATAGGAAAATTATATACAGTTTACAACGAATCTTGTGTACACACAACATCTAAAAGAAATATACGAAAATGGTAAATATTTCCTAATTGTTTCCTATTCCCCTTGGTGGGTCAACTTGGATCGTTATTAAAATATATATAAAACATAAATCGTATATTTATTATTGTAGTGTTTGCTGCAACGCAAGCTTTCAGCCGGTTTCAAAACATGACTTGCAAAATTGTGGTAGAACTGTGGACTGTTTCCCTTTCTCTTTATATGATACACTATTTATGGTGCAGTGTGTGTGAACACCGAGGCGTATTTGAGACCCACGTAGACCAACATTTTATTATACAGGTCAATTCACAAAGTGATTTCCAAGCTTATCTGTCTCTCTGTCCGTCTGATATCTGCTCATGTATTATTGTGTTTAACCTACAGGTCGCAATTATCGAGAAATTTTAATGAAATTTGGTACACTGACGTACTTTTGGCTCAAGCTTTACCGCTATTGAAAATGGTTCGGATCGGGTTCACTTCTTTTCCGCTGTTCTCCATATAATGATTTATTTAGATGAGTTGCTTAGTAATAATATTTCGGATGCGAAGACTGTGGATAGGAAGAGACAAGGTTTTGAAGTCTTTGCCATACGGAAACTGAATCGTTATATAGTAAAATTAAATTTTTTCATTTATTGTATTAAATTTAATCGAATAATTATTTAAAAATTAATTAAGCGAAGTGGCGTAGGGTGGTTTTAACACAAAAATTAAGTTAGGTATTATTAGTAATTTCTTTGTAAAAAGAAAGTTAGCCAAGGCAAGGAAATAGAACCGCAATGTTCAAATGGACAAGACCAGAAGAGGAACTGTATAACTGTGTAACCGTTCTTGCAAGGGCTTGGAAGTACACTTTTTTTACATGAATTTTTTGTTCCAGTACAAATTCAAAGAAAAATTATTTTTTATTCGCAATTTCAACGTCAACTTTTATACCCATCACCGACGGATGAGGGGTAAATTCATATTGTCAAAACGTTTGCAACGCGCAGAAGGAACCATCAGAGGCCCCACCAAGTATTTATATTCTTGATCATCAAATTCTAAATCGATTTAAGCATGTCCATCCGTCCGTCCGTCTGCGTAAAATCTGTTGTAAACATTCTCCTGTCCGCAAAAGTGAAGCTATCGACTTTAAATTTGGCAGAAACGTTGGAATTTCTTGCACGCAGGTTGGTATTGAAAATGGGCCAAATCGGTCGAAAGACACGGCCACAGAACCACGTAAACTGAGACCACCTCTGTTTTTCAAAAAGAATGAAAAATTGTGTTTTTGCTTATTACTCATAAACTATAGCAAATAAACGTACAAAAGTTTGAACGCATATTCTATGGGCGATGCTACAGTAACTCTAAAAAAATGCAAAAAAGTTGGTCACGCCTACCCAATATGGTATACGAATTCTTGGCCAGTTTCAAATTTTGAATGCACCTAAACATGTCCGCCTGTTCGTCTGTCCATCTGTCTGTTTGCGCAGTATTGCGGTATTTGTGATAAACATTCTCCCGTTAGGGAAAATGAAGATATTGCCTACAAGTTTGCAAAAGAATTTGGAACTGATCTACACTTTTGAAAGGACACTTCTACAGCGCCCAAATGCCTCTACGGCACAAACTTTTATTTTGAGAATAGAAGAAATCAGCTGCGCCCACTCCATATTACAGAGCATGAGAATTTTTTTCATTTACTTCTTTTGTCTTTTTTTGGGACAACCGGTGATGAGTATAAAAGATTCGATCCCGACCGAATTTAATTTTCTGAATTTTTAAATTGTTTGGTTTCGTAGTAAAAATGAGTGGTTTTTGTTTTATACATATGTGAAACGGATTTCTTTATAACTTTTTTTACACGGTCATTTTGGAAAATATTTAGAGTTTTTTCATCCTACACGATTTTTAAAAATTGTGAAACGTATCTTTAAATCTACCATACGTTGCACATTTTTTTTACACGATTTTTTTGAATGGTTTTCTAAAGAAAGCATCTACCGTGCAAAAAAAAGTTGCGCTTATGACAATTAATATGATGAATAGATAGAGGGGATGAGCATTTTTAATTTTAACTGTCCTTTATCGAAATGTTTGTCATTACGAGCTTTCCAGCGATACGCAACAATTAGATGGATAAAGAGAGAGCGGTATGGTTGACTATATTTGATTGATCGGCGGTAATGCTTTTTGAATTGATTCGCATATTTCTGTGCATTTTAACGTGAAAGGCACACCAAGCATAAGTCGGATGAGTACTTCTAAGCGATGGTACATCTGTCGCTTCAGCTATTAACTGCATAAACTCTACCAACTTACAATGCTTGTGAAAAAAAAACAAAAAAATTAACAAAACAAAGATAAAAAATACCACAAACTTTCAAAGCTAAGCAAGAATTCCGGAAAAGTAACTGAAAATTTGTGATTTCTTTTTGTTTAATTAAAAAACATTTTTGTGCATTATGTATGTTTGTGTAAAATGTATGTCAACATAGAAAAGAACATTTCTTTTGTGCTTTTGCTAACCATTTCTTTCAAGTCAGTTAGCGAGGGTGTTACTTCAACAAAAAAAACAAAAAAAACATGAAAATGAAAAAAAAGAAATTTAATAGTTGTGAGTGTTGTTTATGTAAAAAAATAATTTGGAATTTAGCCAATAATATGTTTAGTTTTTTTTCTCTTTCGTATTATTGTTGGTTATTTTACGAAACCAAATAAAAAATGACAATACAATAATAACATTAAATAGTGTCATTAATAACTGAGAAGAAAAAAAAAAGTTATATTTATGCATAACATAAATAAAAAACATTTTGTAATTAACCAAACTGTCAGAAATAGTTTAGTGTAATGAGTGTGTATATATACGGCTCCGCCCTTTCTCGAAGAGAGAGAATGTAAGTAGTACTGCAAAGCAAACAGTGTCCTCTTCTCATCAAAGCACTACCGTTAGGCTGTACGTGACAGTGGGGAGCGGAACTATGGGGTCCCCTGGTTTACCCATAGAAGTGCCGAAACCTTCACCTCTTCGTGGTGCTCCCTATAAACATTTTCTGCTGCATT